>CAUYPK010022127.1:0-49188 GCA_963574355.1 Loris lydekkerianus
GCTGGCTCTCTGTGTCCTCAAAGGGATGATTGTAGGCAGATCCCACCGGCAAGAGATGTCTGGAGTCTTGTCTCCCCAGATTCGCCAGGCCCAGTTACAGGGAAGCTGTTACTCAGCCGCCATCTTTAATCCCTCCTCCCCCCCCAAATCTTCTTGACTATTCTGGAATACCTTTGTAACAAGAAAAATAAAAAGTATGTTAGAAATAAAGGACAGGATTTGGAATTGCTAGAAAGATATTGTCCATTTATTAAATTCTAACCCTTTAGATATATTTTTATCACCAAAAGTTACAATTTTAATTCTAAAATGTAGATGAACAAGAATAGTTAGAAAATACTTAATTCAAAAGATTTTGAGATAGTACATTTTTAAAAGATTAATATTTTAAGTTAATGTGATTCCTTTCGCTATTAACTTTAAGATTCAATTCAGGCATTGCTTTATTTTTTGTTTGTTTGTTTTTTCAAACCTTGAATAAATATGCTAAACATATCCCCGAAATGTTTAATTGGTAAAAAGAAAGCAATTTATAAAGTTTTGAGATTAGTGCCTGGAACCAAAAGAGAATCTATTAAGTTAAACAAAAGGCACAGAAAGATTAAGAATTGAAAGTATCATTAGGATGCTGGTGGCAATGAGGAATGATATGAAGCTGCATATTCTATGCTTTTTTCCTTTTAATGAAATATACTTGCGTTTTTATTACCCTCTTAGAATCCAATTAATCCAGCACAAAGCTTCTCCAAAAATTCTCATGTGAACTTTTTCTTATTTGTTTAGTCACTCCCACAATGACAACAACTAATTACATGAAACGTCAGATGAATAAGGGGACGCTATTACCCAGCAAAAACTTTACAGCATGCAATTGCCTTTCAAATTAGCTTTGAAACACTGTCAGAATTTGTTTCTATGACCCCTAAAGGAAACTCTTTACCTGAAGACCATTTATGGAACCGGACTTTTAAATCACATTTGCAAGCTATGGGGTTCTGAAATTTCATAATATGAGCATTTGAAGAAAATAAGGTTTATCGATATTTACTATGTTTTATGTACAACATACTATTACTATTTAAGAAAATTCTATTTTGTATATTTAATAACTAAAATGTTAACCTTTGCTCATCTTCTGAACTAATGAGGTTAGAAGCTTTATATACGTTTATTTAATATTTATGAAGGTATGAATTATTATAATTTTTTCAGATGGCATGAATTCAACATTACATGAATAAGCAACTGAGGAAAAGATTTGTGTATTGTCCAAAGTGAAACAAATTGTGTTTATAACAAACATGGTACAGGCATGGAAGGCATGCTAGATTTAGTGCCATAAAATGGGGTACCTCCTTGGCCTGTTTTTTTTTTTTTTTTTTTTCCTATCTTTTGGATCATCCTTACTGAATTGGATTCAGGCCAACTGAGATTGTTTGAAAGGACAGCATTGTAGGAAAGACCACTTCTTACACTATCGACACTGTATTATTCTCCAGACCCTAGAATCTGTCCAGCTTCTTACTTCACTATTCTTCTCTGTCTGGACAGAGACCTCATCCCTGATCTTCTGAAATCTCCATTTTTTTCCCTATTATTTATGTCTTGGATTTTTTATTTTCCTACACCTTCCAAATCCCAGAATTGTGACACTCTTACTTTGTACCAATTAAAAAATGTGCGATGTGCCTTTGCAACCAAGTCACCCAGCAAGGGTCCAAGGGATTTCCAGATATGTGAATTAGATCCAATACAGATTCAAGATCAATAACATTATCAGAGCTTTATCCTCCCCACTAACAAGATTTCTGTAAGTTGTTATCCTTATTTTTTTATAATCTCTTTCCAAAAAGTATTCCACTGTCTTCAAGCCTCACATGTCACACCTGTCCCTCAGCTCTCAACTGAGCACAACTCTTTTTTGAGATGAAATTAAATGGAAATCTCTTCAAACCTCCCTCTCCACTCCATCCTTCCACTAATACCTGCAACTTCACCCAAATCTATGCCTTACCTCTGCAAAAGAAGGCCTGATATGATGCACAAACCAGCCAAACCAAGATCTGCTAATGAATCTGGTTCAATAATTTCTTTTTTTTCCTTTAATACATAACTTCTCTATTAATAGTCCTTTCTCCTCTTTTTTTTTTTCCATTTTAAAAAGAAGAAGCAAATGCAATTGGGTATTTTCCATGTATCCTTATGCCTAATTCCCCTATAAGTAGCTAAAAAAAATTTATACTATTCTTTATACTATTCTTGAAAAAAATAGTATACTCCCCTGTATTTTTTCTTACTTTCAATTGCTTTGCTTATGCGTTCATTAGGCACTTTTCTCTACTGACTTGCCTTTGCTGATGAATATTTCTATTTCTGAAGTTAGCCTCTTGTTGGCCTCCAAAGCATGTCTTTAATAATGAAGTCTATTTTTTTTCTTCCTCTTAATATCCCACCACCCCAATTTGTTTTTTATTACAGTTTCTGATTCCCTTTACTCACCACTTAAAAATTCAGTTCTCTTTAGAGTTACCCCTTGTCTCTTCTGAGTGTTAATTCTGAGCATTGGCTTATCTTGTTCTAACTCACATATACTACATGACCGCTGGCCATCTGAAGAATAGCAAAATCTACCTTCTCACCTTTAAACATTCTCTTCAGATAGTTATTTCTCTCTCTCTCTTTCTCCTCGCCCGTCCTTCTTTCTTTCTTTCTTTCTTTCTTTCTTTTTTTTTTTTTTTTTTTTTTTTTAGAGATGGGGTCTTGCTATGTTGCCCAGGCTGGAGTGCAGTGGTGTGATCATAGCTCACTATATCCTCAACTTCTGGTCCTGCTTCACCTTTCCCAGGAGGTGGTAGTGCAGGTGCATGCCATCTGGCTTGGCCTACACATGGATAGCTGGTTACCAATTATATACCCTGATAAAGATAGATTAGTACTAAACATGTCATACCTAGGGTAGATCAAATAGAAACTGTACTTTCATGATTCTCAACATCTCCAGCCCTGCCAAGCAAAAAGCCAAACAACAAATAGCTCTTTCTTCTACATTCTGGCAGTCAGGGAGGGGCATTAATTTCCATCTAGTCAATAACATAGACATCAGGGCTCATACTTGATTTGTCCTTTTATTCATTTCCTCACATTCCATCAGCAAATCCAATTTGTTCAGTAACTTCAGTAACTCTTTTATTTATTTCAGTATTGGTCTTAATCCCTCAGATTAATCCATCATATTTATTAATATTTTTATAGAAACTATAATATATCCCTAATAATTCCTAACAATATGTTCTTGTTTACATCCAAACAATTCTTTACCATTGCAAGAAGACTACTGCTCCTAAGAGCAAATCAGATTATACTACACTCATGTTTTAAATTGAGAGCTTGTTTCATCTTACCTTAAGAATAAAATTTAAATGTATTACTACGATAGAAAATATTCTTTATGTACTGGATTTTGTCTACAACTCAAATTAGTTATCTTTTTATTCACCATTATATGTTCTATTTTCTTCCCATATAAACCATTTGTCTTTCTTCAAACATATTATGAACTTTCAAAACATGTGTCTTTATATATAAAACGTGCTGTGTGCTTCATGCTAGGGAGACCATTGCCATTAACATTGCCAAATTGCTTGTGATTTTGTTTACCTCCCACCTTTATTCAATCGTCTTCCTTCTACCTTCCAAGCCAGATCTTTCCCTCTATCTCCACAAACCCTATTGCAGAATTTAATATCTTTATTGAGATAATTTGCTTTTTGACCAATACTCCTAACAGACTGGGAGTGTTTAGAAACAGGGACCATATCCTGTTTATCTTCGAGAGCCTCCTGTGCAGCATAGGGCCACAATTTTAGTAAGCACTCAAGTATTTGCTGATTGAAAAAATGAAAAAAATATACCTTTTGACCTAAAGTAGATTACTCTTTTCTTGTGACAAGAATTCTCATATCTACCAGACAATGAAGTATGAACAAGCTTCTTCTTTTCAGGATTACAGCTTGTCTTCTCTGTGACACATTAATTTTTCAAATGTATTTGTAACATTGCATAACTTTCTTTCATATTAATGCTTTTCTTTTTTGCAATTTACTTTCTTTGCCTTTGATTTATTGAGTTCTGGAAGATCTTTCCATTTCCTATTTTAAATCCCTTTCCTGTCCTATGTCAAACCTTATCTGACATAATGATTTTCTTGTTCCACTCTGATGTTGCAAGACGTCGTACACCCTTTTTTGGTTCCTCTTATTCCATAATAAGAGGTTAGTGACAATGCTGAGTACAATCTTTGGCTGTCAAACACAGTTGATCACTGGTTATAAGAAATAACAGCCTGTGCAATTTGAAGAACTGACAGTTATTTTAAAATACACAAAGTTTATGGACAGAGCTGATCATTACTGTGGATGTTATGGATTTATAAGGAGGTCTTACAGGTGGTGAAAAAAAATATTCTTCTGGCTACTGGACGTTGCAGTGTGAACAGCTTAACCCTTACTCATTAGATAAGGAGGAGAGAGGAGAAAAGCGCAGACACCATTCTGACAGAGGAAAGCTCAGCACTCAGCTTGTGAACAACATGAGGAACAGAAATCCAAGAAGGAGGGGAAGACCATCATCTTCTGACACTGAAGAGAGCTAAATGGGAAGATGGATTTTATAATGCAAAAAATGCAAAAAAAAAAAAAAAAAATCAGCAAAGGATTGCATGGTTTACAGCAGAAGAATGAGAAACGTGGAAAGAGAGAAACCTTTGTGAGACACTCAAGAGGAAGGAAGCCTGGACTTCATCCTGGAGCTTGATTAAAGAATTATCACACCTGCCCTGGTGTGGGGGCTCACGCCTGTAATCCTAGCATCCTGGGAAGCTGAGGCAGGTGGATTGCCCTGAGTTCACAGGTTTGAGACAAGCCTGAACAAGAGCGAGACCCTATCTCTAAAAATAGCTGGGTGTTGTGCCTGGCGCCTGTAGTCCCAGCCGCTTGGGGGGCTGAGGCAAGAGAATAGCTTGAGCCCAAGAGTTTGAGGTTGCTGTGAACTGTGACACCACAGCACTCGACTAAGGGTGACAAAGTGACACTGTTTAAAAAATTTTTTTTTCACTCAAAATATTATAAACAAAATTAAACAAAAACACCTTATTACTTTATGTAACCTGAAATAGATGATAAAATCATCAGATGATTTCATATTTATGTTTTTCTCTTTTAAATCTGTAGGATAATTGTAAGTAATCCACCAACTTCTTTCTAGCCCAAACTAAATAAGAGTTGGGGAGCATGTGACTGGATTGGAAAGGTTTTGAAACTGATAATATTTATGAATTGTGATTCGTATGGCTCTCAGTAGATGAGCTTATTTTTAAATCCCAGTGGCTTTTATACACTAGGTATAGCAAGTGAGAAGACAGAGTGTTAAACGAGGTTTCTGAATTCAAGTCAACTCATTTGTACATTCGAGATAGTATAACAAAGTCGCTCAACTATTCATGCTACTCAAAACGTGACAACTTTATATCCTATAATTGAAAATTCACTTCTGCAGTCCCCTCTTAGCTTGGGAAATGGAAAAAGTAACTTACTAAATAATGATCTCACAATGTCTTCCAGGATAAACAGTATTTTATTTTGTTATTTAATTTTATTTTGTATCTTTTTTTTTTTTTTTTTTTTGCTTTTTTGAGACAGTCTTGCTCTGTTGCCAGGCTAGAGTTCCATGGCATCAGCCTGGCTCAGAGAAACCTCAAACTTCTGGACTTAATCTATCTTCTTGCCTCAGCTTCCCAAGAAATTGGCAGTACAGGCACTAACACTACACTGGCTAATTTTTTTTTATTTTTAGTAGAGATGGAATCTTGATCTTTCTCTGTCCTGGGTACAAGCAACCTGCCACCTCATCATCCCCAAGGTGTTGGGATTACAGGAGTGAGCCGCCATGCATGGCCCAAACCCTCTTAAACTTGTAATCAATTCCTATTTATAATCCATTTTGATCTAGTTTGAATGGTTTCCTTGTGATGATTCTGTCTCTTCCAGGTGAGTGCTTAGATTTCCTACACTGCCTGCTTATCTCCTGAGCTGCTCTGTGAGTGCTTAGGATAGGGCAGTAGGTTTCAGATAGGGCAGTAGGTTTTCTTCAGAAAACAGAGTGTGTTTTCTGGCTGTGCTGATCTGGTCACACAGACCAGTGGATTTATGACCACTATTTTGCAACATATTCAATCTGGTCTTTTGGGATTTGCCGAAGACTTTTGATTGCCATAGTATGTAAAGTCAGGAATGTGCACAAATATATGAATAATAATTCACACTCTCCTCTGGTTTGTGCTATATTAAGCCACTGCTGTGGTCCAGCCCTCTCGGCCCTCTCATGTTCTCTCACTGTGATTTATTAGAATGTTTGGAATTCATGCGTGCCCTCTATGAAACTTGCTGAGTCGGGAATGTTCTGTGAGGCTGACAATCAGGCCACAATTCTTAGCAAATTATTTACTATCTCTCTGGGATGTATTCTATGTGACTTAGACACTACAAATTCCCAAGTTATGCCTCCCCATAACTAATATAGCACCCACTGTAGAAGGTGCTATATTAAATGAATAAACATTTAGAAATGCACTTTCCTATTATACACATTTCAATGAGTTTTGTATCCTTGTAGAGGTCACAGAGATGCCCTTTAAGACAAGGTTACGTGTACTCTCTAGTTACTGGAGATAATGATGTGTGTTAATGGCACAGGACTGAGCCCTCAGACTTGACTGACTTGGCTGAAAGGAGCAGTCTCACCTAAGGTATACATATTGTCTATTATTTGCAGAATTCTATATGTTTGTTTATTAAAAACCACTGCACAAGTCTTTACATGTATTTTAAAAGTTTTGTTTTGATTGTATAATTACTGGCAAAGATAAAGCTTATTTAACTACAGCAGGAAAGATAAAGACAGTAATAAATGATATTACTTAATAAATGCTAAGGTTATGTCTAAGTAATTCCTTTGAATAATTACAAAAGTAAAATCGATGTTCTAAATTAGTTTAGAAAGAAAAGATGTATACTTTCAAAATAATAATCCAATAATTATCTACACTATTTCTTTAC
Source organism: Loris lydekkerianus (assembly GCA_963574355.1). Taxonomy (NCBI): domain Eukaryota; kingdom Metazoa; phylum Chordata; class Mammalia; order Primates; family Lorisidae; genus Loris; species Loris lydekkerianus. The sequence continues at coordinate 7,113 of CAUYPK010022127.1, forward strand.
TAAATGACTACACTATCCAGACACAATTTATATACATTTTATGTGACTTTCATTATGATATGACCAGGTATATGTCTATATTTCTATTATACAAATGAAAAAGAAAGCAGATCAAAATAACATTTTAAATTATGATCACACAATGAAAAATACAGAAATATGATTTAAATCTTGAGTTGCCTGAAAATAAGTCCTATGACTATTTTATTTTACTCTACTAATTCATGGAATATACACTAAAACCCATATGCATAGATTATTTTTGTTTTTATGGAGTAATATTTTTCATAAATGAAGAAATAAAGACATCATTCCTTTCCCCACATTTATTGAAGTCAAATGCAAATTTGTTATTATTAATATCCACACTGTCTCTAATATTCCTAATAAAACAATCTTACGTCATTTCAAATTCACTACATTTTTATCCTTCATGGCAATTTATCCTTCTTTTCTTCCCAGAGGTTTCTATTTCTATCTTTTTTGTTTGCTTGTTTGTTTATTTGCTTTTTCCCATAGTGGCTAATACCATTGTTTTCCAGGGCCCGCTGGCTAATTCTTTAATAATAGAACCACAGGAGTGCATATTTCCTTGCTTACTTTGTCCCTACCTGCTCCTATGAACCTTATGTAACTTGTGCATGGATGTTGAAATTGTCTTTTCCAAACACAGTCTCCATCATCCTGTTTTGTATTCTATAATCTCCCTTACTTGGCCTTCACAGCCTTGATCCATTGCCAAGTAGTTCAATTTATCAGTCATATTTTTTGTTAAATCTAATCCTAAAAGTAGTGACATATAACGTAAAGTACGTGTACATTAAAGGTAGAAGGACTAGAATTAGAATTCAGGATTCACCACTTACTGTTATGCCCCAACTCCATCTTGCTGGGGGCTTTCAACACTCCCCCTTTAAGACAGGAAGCTCAGCTGGAAGGGTTTAGTAATAACTGCAAAACCCCAGCTTCCCCTTGCAAGGACTCACCTTACCAGGTGGTGGCTCTTGGGAAATTCGGCTCGCATTAAGGAATCCCCCACCCCTACCGAAAGCCCTTTATGAAAGGTTCCACCCCTGCTTTTCTAGTGCTTTTTCTGGTTGAAAGACTTTGAGGTGTGAACCTGCTCTCTGTCTGGCCGATCAATCAAGGACCCTGGCTTAAATTGGACTCAGTGTGCTGGTGTTCCTCTATTCTGCTCGCTTTGGGTATAACATTACCAGCTATAGGACATCGAGGTCATTTTCATATTTTTCCCTTAAGTATGGGTATTAAAAAAATGTAAGTGGTATTGCATCGTAAATTTTTTGTAATGACTAAATTGTATACTTTTCTGAAGTCAAAGACTCAATAAATGCTAATTAGCTTCCAAAATGAATGCATACAAATGCATAGGGCAGTTGTGAAAAAAATATGTTTTTTAAAATATTGTTTCCTTTTGCTCCCTCCCTCTTTCTCGCTCTCTCTTGCTCTCTCTTTCTCTGCTATTCAGAGAGAGCTTTCAGATCGTCTGAATTAGGCACAAAACATAATTATGCACATAACAGAGTCCACTGACAAGATCATGTTTTGGAAATCTTATCTGTGTGAGAAAGAGAGAGAGAGAGAGATTCCTAAGTCAGTTGGTGGGGTCTAAATTATTTTAGTATCATAGAATATTTACACAGACTATTAAAGTACTACTTTCATGATAACAGTTGTGTTAATTTATAATGGTAGAATATTAAATATAAAATGTATGATTTTTGTTATCCTCATTTTATCTCAGATGCATAGTTTCGCTAAGTAAATAAATGTTTGAAAACTTAAATACTAAAAGAAAATATGCTTTTTATTTTGTTGTTGCTATTGCTTTAGCTTTTAACATAAAATTACTATTGGGAAGGAAAGAACATTTATACCACTTTTAATGTAGAACTTTTATATTATAAGAAGTAACAGTTAAATATATAAAACTTTTTTGAAAGCAATGGGTCAGAGCATTGAAAGCAATGGGTCAGAGCACAATTTCATTTTAAAGTAGTCATTTAAGAATACTCACGTGTACGTAATAAAAGCCAACATTTATCTAGTATTCAAAGAGAACTCTCATTATTGTTCAGTACTGATGTCATGTCGAAAGATAATAAGGTTTTCAAGTTCTGAATTCTACATGAAAAGAGAAACATCTCTCCGTGAGTATAGGACGCTAAGAAGCAATCCTCCTTAAGGAGACAGGGACATTCGAACAAATTTTTCAATAACCTCACCTATCCTCTGAATTATGCACAAAAGAAATAGTATAGAATTTTCATTGTACTAACTAAGTAGTACATTAAAGGTAATCCAATAAGTATATATATACAAATCTCTAAGAGAAAATACTAATGTGTGCATTTACACATTGATGCAGGGTATACATAAATAGTTTATCTAGACATTATAAGTGCAGAGTCTTTAAAATTTATTCAAAGCTATTACCAATACTGTTAATTTCTCTGTTGTTTACCATCAGCAACTTTGTATTCAGTAAGGATAATTTCTAACCTTTACTTTGTGAATTAAAAATAGGAGGTAGATTTCTTTGAATTAACAGAGTCCGCTCAACTCTTATGTTCTAGTTAGCATCAACTTCATGGTTTCTTTTTTTTTTTTTTTTTTTCATTTTTTTTCCTATGATATTTAGATGATATTTGGAAATTTCCAAAATCAGGAAAATAGAACAAATAGAGTCAAAAGCATTTTAAAAGATTATGTCTTTTTTTCTGCTTTTTTTTCTTTTTAACTGGTTGATTAAGGATGTAAAAAAATGGTGATAAGAATATAGTATTTCCTGAAGGAAAGATAGATTATGTGGGGGGTATTAAATATGTCTTTATCTCCTCTAACGGGTGGATTTCTCTAATAAATCAAACACTATTGTTAATTATGTACGGCATTTATTTTAGCATCCTGATAGTCGTGATTCATTGGCTGGCTTTCTTTTGTCAGGCATTGTAGATCTTATGCCCACAAGAATGACACAATTTTTAAGAGTTACAGACAAGAATTAAAATACAATATTTTAGATGTTATGAGAACTTTTGATAGTTATCATATATTAACCAACAAAGAATGACTTCATACATTTATAAAAATAGAAATGCTATAAGACATTCTCTTACAGAAATCCAATACAATTATAAAATAATATAAAAATGAAAGATGACAATTGTATTTGGAAAATGTAAACTCCCTGTAAACAACCATAAGTTAAACTAAAATTTCAGAACGTTGAAAATAAACTATGCAGTGGAACCTATAACACATAGCTATTGAAGAGCTCTGAGGTAAATTTGTAACACCACACTTTTATAGTACTTGATGAGATAGAAATAAAACAGAATGAAATCGACTTTTACAATTAGCTATGATGGTTTCACTTACATCACACCAACTTTCTTTTCTTGAGAACAACTATAAAGCCAGATAATATGCCAAGAAAATAAAAATCCCAATTGTTTGAAGTTGTGAGAATGTAAGCAATAAATCTAGGATTTGAAGGAGTTAGAAGGAATACTCTTTCCCTGAACTTTTCCTCCACTCAGGTCGTTTGTTGATTCCAGATACAAAACTTTTCAGCCCTGCCAAAAGCAGTAACCTGGAAGTTTTGCAAAATGTTGAAGGTGTTAGGGAGAAGAAAATTGGAATTCATGCCAGCTAAAGTAGCAAAGTCTTGAAACCAAGATTAGAGAACCATACATTAGCCCTAGAGAAAAGAAAACTATTGACCGGAGTCAGCACTTCTATATGAACCTAGCCTAAACAAGAGAGGTGGAAACCAACTATAAAGATGACTCTCAGAACAAAGAGGAAAAGCAATGGAACACGCGGACGTTATAAGGAACTGTGTACTAGGTCAACAGGCCAGCATTTATTTCTGCTAAAATCTTCGATGAGATATAATCTCAAAGGAGGGAAAATTCGAATTAGACATGACTTCTTCCTCTTCACTCCAGGCTCCCAAACCTTCAAACTAATGCAATTGCTGATTTGATAAATTGTGTTTTTATTGTGTTTTTATCCTATTCTCGTGACCATACATCTAAGCACTGTCTTCTCCTGGGATTTTGGAATTATTGTACATGGACCATCTGTTAACTGTACTGCATATGGTTAAGAAATAGATGACGAGATGGAGTAGCCCCAAGGTGAATCTAAATCTTTAAAAAGTAATTGTATGAAAATTGTATAATAAAATATAACAACTAAAATTAAAAACTCAGGAAATTGACATTGTAAAATAATAGAAGAATAGACATAGTATTCCCCTTGAAATGGTATTAAGAGGTGGGTCTTTGGAGCTAATTAGGTCTGGATGAGGTTATAAGGAGAGTTTCTCATCACAGCATTAGTGTTCTTATGGGAAGATAAAAGCTTACTGGTTTTATGTCAGCAATGTGAGGACACGGCAGGAAGGTGGCTGTGTGCAAGCCAGGAATAAGCTCCTTACAGGGAACTGAACTGACCAGCACACAGATTCTCCAGATCTATAAAAAATAAATTTGACACTCTTAATTCTACACTCTTAATATCCACTTCCACACATGTTATGCTAATTTGTGTTTTTATAAATTTGAAAATGTATGCAATTCTGTTGGTGTTTATCCCACATTCTCATGGGTCACACTTTATACCTTATTGTTTGGACCTTTTGGGGACATGAGTCTAGTAATAGGCATAGAACAGGCACTATTTTTTAACATGGGGTTGTCTGTATGTATCAAGTGTATGATGCATACTCATGCGTATATTTATATTTTTAAAAATGTATTTTGTAATAATAATTATTATCTTTGTATATGAGATTTCTGATTTTTTTAATTCTCATTTTTTTCATTTCTATTTTCCTACATTGAAAATTTTTTAGCAGTCATTTTAGAAAGCATCATATATATGTTATTCACATAATAAAAATAATTTATGATAGGCTCAGCGCCTGTACCTCAGTGAGTAAGGCACTGGCCACATACACTGGGGCTGGCGGGTTCAAAGCCAACCCAGGCCTGCTAAACAACAATGACACCTGCAACCAAAAAATAGCCAGGTGGTGTGGTGGGCGCCTGTGGTCCCAGCTACTTGGGAGGCTGAGGCAAGAGAATCACTTAAGCCCAAGAGTTTGGGTTGCTGTGAGCTGTGATGCCACGCATTCTACCAAAGGAGACATTGTGAGACTGTGTTGAAAAAAAAAAGTAATAATAACAATTTGTAATTAATAGTATAAGCATTTGACATGAGTTTGTGACTTCCACCATCTTATCATTTACAGGTAGATTTAGGGCCAAAGAGTGCATTTTCAGAGATACAAAAATTGAATCATTAAAAATATTAATATTAATTACAATTTCAGTTGTTTGAAAATAGAAGGTTCAGCTTAGAGAAAAAGTACTTCATCATTGATATAACACACCTTTCATTTTAATGCCACAGGATGGAGCATGGTTCCATTTGAATTACAAACCAATGTTTAAACAAACAAACTTTTCTGTCTTTCCAATGTAAGTAAAGAGGTAACTCCTAGAATGAGAAGGCTTCAGAGATCACAGGACCTTTGTGGGAAGTACAGCAAACATTCATTTAAAAAAGAAAAAAAAAAAAGAAACACATGAAATGAAAAAAAATGTACATGAAATTTAATCTTGGAAAAAGAAAGAAGATAATCTAAATATTTTCAAATATATTATATAGGATCAACAGCTTTATTTATGAAAAGACAAGAAAAATATGAGTTTAAATCAAATTAGGCTGTATCATTGCAAGCTAAAATGTCTGGTTAACAATATCATTAGATGCAAAAGTTTTTCACTTGCCATCCAATGGGCTTATAAATTGTGGCTACAAACACAATCTAGCAGATTTGTACCTTTTTTTTTTTTTTGGTAAAATTGTGACTGGAGGTTATGGCAGTGAGATTATTACATGCTTTTTATGCAGGTCACATTACAAATTTAATACATTACCTGTAAACCTATTTCAGGAAATGTTTTATTTCTGCAAATGAATTAGATATTTTCTACAGGCCTAACAAAAATGTATTCAAAAACAAAACAGCAGTTCTTGGTATGGAAAGAAGAAGTCTTATATTTCTATGGTCAGTCTAGGAAAGGAAATAGAGCAGTACCCACCTTTTAGCACCTCAGTGATCAACATCAAATTTAGCACGTTTCCCCTTGCTAAAATAATTTCTTGTGTTCAGTCTTAGTGCTTTTTCTTTAATTTTTGTGGGCAGTTTAGGAGTAAAGCCACAATTGGCAACAAAGCCATATCTTATGGGAAGTATTGATGGTATTCAATGGTATGTGTTCATGTGGCTCTTTCACATGATGAAGACACCTGGGATACATAATATGGCTTTGGAATACTTTCCGATATTCCAAATAAGTAACAACTGGAAACCCTTGCCTAAGAAAAAATCATACCTCAAGGAAAATGTTAGATGTGTTGGTGTATCCGCACTTTACTGTTGCTGTGCATCACATTTATGAAGACATAATAAATAGTCATAATAGAAAAAGGGCAGTTAGAATAAAATAAAGTGGTCCATCAAGTACTCAGTCCAAGTTTATTACTGCAATGGACTTGGGTTATAATTACCAATGTAGGAGAGAGTTACTATAAGTTATTTTGATGTAAAAAGCATATTATGCTAAGCCAACATAATAACACAGTTTTTATGAACCACAATCATTACACTGAAGAATCACAGAAGTGCATTTTTCTAAAAGAAGAAGGTAGGTGTTGATAAGCTACCATAGAATTTTACGATTGCAATGAAAAAAAATAATGGTCATGGCAAAATAATAAAGGTGCATTAACTTTTGTCGCAATGCTTGAGAGATTAAATTAAAAATTTAAATTATGTATTAAATAATAAAAAAGGTCTTACATCATGTTTAGTGTCTTTATTTTTAAATGACATGTTTTTATAGAAATTCTCTGTGTATTCAATGTTGTGAATTATCCTTCACTGGTAGTATGCAGTTGATTGTTTCTGCTGCTTATTGAGAATGCTTGTCTATAATACTTCAGTGAATTCATACAGGAGAAAATGACTTTTAATTAAGTGCCTATTTAAATACCCACTTTATAAAAGTCTCATGAAGATTTGATGTCAAGCCACTATGATTTTATCATTATGTTCGATTTCACATTTGGCAGCTTAAAGTCAAACATTATCACCAGTAACTAATTAAAGCATAGTAACACACATTTGAAGGCAATGACAGACTGTTAAAAAAAACACAGGGCAGGAATATATTTTGATAGAATGAAGTCACTATACAAGGACAAATGGAGAGAAATATGAGTTGATGTGAAAGTTATTTATACAAACATCTGACTATAGGCTATAGGTTGCTGGACCAGATTGATTTCAAGGATAACATAACAACAGATTTAAACTAGTTGACTATATTAAATTTGGTGATAATCATGGTGTTTTGTAAATGCAAACAGAAATAAAAATACCTTACTTAAATATATCGATCAATATAACCTTTTCTCAGGCAGAACTAATTTGGAGACTAATGCTTTAAACTAGATAAAGGATTGTACTATTAAGAAATTCCTGCAAGCGTAAAACAGAGAGAAGTCCTGGCATTGAGTTTGTAAAGATGGGCAAAACATTTCAAATTTCCCAGAAAAGGGCTGAGTGGAATGCATTGAATGCAAATTCAAGAATGTATGGGGAAAGTGACTACCAGTTGTATCTCCAGGTATGCAATCAGAGGGGATCGCGACATGTAAGAACATTTGTACTGGGATTTAATGCAATTTATTCCACTGCTGGTTTCCAGGAGCTAGGTGTGTTTGTTTCCATACTTGTTAACTAGTATGTATAAAAGTCAGCTACATTGATTGTGGCCTTCTAGTCCTTGAATCTGCTGAGAGGCCCTAACAAACAGGTAAGGCACTAGGACAGCAGCCATAGCTAATTTATCCGGTTCAATTAGAGCTGAAAAGTACCTTGACAATATTAATGTCCCATTTTTTGAGGTATATTTAAGATAAAATAAATATGAGAAAATACGTCGTATCATACCATTAATGACTTATTTCTGATCCTCCATTCTACTAGATTAATAGAAATAGTAACATTATAGAAATAGCAAAATAGTAACATTTTTAGAAAATATATTCACAATCATAGTATATGTTGTTATCCACTTACTTTCCTCTACCTCCAAGACCCTAAACTCTTCTGAAGGTGAAAAGGTAACAAACAGTTATTAAGATGGAAATGGAGAGAAAGGGTAAAATATTTTCAGATCACATCTACACCACAACAAAGCACTTGCTAAGTTAGGGAGAGAGAGCATGTGGGAAATAAGCTCAGTGCATTTAAATCTAGGAAGTACACTTAAATTAATAATCCCACTGCTTCTACATTTAATAAATAGAAGTTCATTAAGTCAGTCTATAGTCCATTTACATGCCCATCCATTATTCTTTTTTATTCTAATTTTATACTCATCCATTATTCTTTTTTATTCTAAATTTATAAGTATATTCTTTCTAATTTTACCTATTTTCTCCTTTCAGATTCATTAAAGCTTTAAGTATATGAGCCAACATTTATTTTCACAGCTTTTTTACAACTGTGGATTCTTTACAGAAATGCAATATGCCTTTATTTTCTTGCATCATTAGTAACGCTGAAGCCTACATTAATAAGAAGACATATTCATTGTGGCAGAAGAGGAGGAAAGGGGGGGAAAAAACGCAGAAGACTTGATCATATGTGTGCGGTACATAGAATACTTCCTTAACCACTATTAGGGATATAATTAAGTGTCAAGTAAATGCTATGAGATATTTTAAATGAATATTTCTGAAAACTATCTTACCTCTTTTTGTATTTAAACTAATAAAACATTGTTTACATTAGTGTCTAAATACACTAATTTTATCAGAAGAAATTTATTCAAAGGTGTAGTGAACTCAAAATATCTCCATTTATAACTTCTACACAAAAATAAGTTAAAACTGAGGTTTATGTCTCATATCAGTATAGCCAAGAATTATCTCTTCATTGATACTATATTTGTCAAATTCAAACTGTACTACAAGGCTATAGTAAATAAAACCTAATATTGGTACAAATTGAAGACATAAAACTGATAGAACAGAACAGAGAATCCAGACACAAAACTACGTAAAACCACCTGCTCTATGACAAAGCAGACAACAGTGTATACTGGGGAAAAGATGTCTTAGTGTATACTGGGGAAAAGATGTCTTAGTCAATAAATGGTGCTAGTAAAATTGGATGGCCACACGCAGACGAATAAAGCAGGACCCCTACAGGACCTCTTGCCACTCACAAAAAATAATTCAACTCCGTCCATGTAAACATGAAAGAGGTAAAGTCTCCATCTTTCTTTAAGGCTGCATAATATTCTCTCTTTTTTAAATTTTTTATTTTTTGCTGCTGCTGTTATTAAAAAAAAAAAAAAAAAAAAAAAAAAAAAGTAGACCTGGCAACATTGAATCTATATTGCCAAATGGTACCAACTGACAGAAGTGGAATGGAGGATGTCTCCCTTTAACAGAAGTTGAATGGAGGATGTCTCCCTTTAATTAAGGCATGAATTCTCCAGTTCACCAATCCCCTTGATCCTTTAGAAAGTTAAGTTCATAATCCTTGTTACAAAGGATTTTTAAGTGGCAAGTAGTTACTTCTAAAAAAAAAGTAGCCATGTGTATAGTTTACCAGACATTATAACCCCATTACCTTGGTCACAACCAGGACTTTTAGTTTAGAGATAAAAGTTCAGCATTCCAACCAAAGGCAATTATTTATGGGCTTGCTGGGACCCCTGAATCTTAGCCTGAGAATTCTGCCTGATAGACTCATTCTGAATTGAATAATGATCAATTAACTCACACTGATTCTCTCTGTTCAGAAATCCGAATGACAGTCAAATGAAGCACAGGCCAAGACACGGCATGAAACAGAAGCCATTGGGCAGACAGGAGGGAACAGTGAAGTTAAGCTGTTAAGTAACATCAGGGAAGAAGACAAGCAAAGACTTGAGAAATAAAAGTAACAAAAAGAATAAAGACTTCTATAGTTGTTGGGGCCACAATAAAGAAAAGTAGGCAAATAATACTAGGGGGATATTGGACACTGTATTTGAGAAATGAATGCATCAATGTTTGGTTCGATGGACACAGTTGCAATTTGCAGTCAGTTCTCAAGGTGCTCATCAAATATTTTGGTTCTAATCTTACTCTTAATGTACTTCATTCTTAAAAATAGTTGCTTACAAATGTAGGTGCTGCCAAAAAGTGATGACATGAATAGGTGTGACTGTGAAGCAAGGGATATTTGCCTCTGGGAAAATAGGATCTATAAAAGTCCAGTAAAGAGACATGATCAAAAAATTTTTTTAAGTTGAATGTCAGATTGCAGCTCTATGCATTCTACTTGGAAAGTGGCAAACTGGTGGCACCCATAGCTCAGTGGGTAGGGAGCTGGCCACATACACCAAGGCTGGCAAGTTCAAACCCAGCCCGGGCCAGCTAAAACAACAATGACAACTGCAACAACAACAACAAAAATAGCCAGACTAGGCGCCTGTATCACAGTGGTTACAGCTCCAGCCACAAGCACCGAGGCTGGTGGGTTTGAACCCACCCTGGACCAGCTAAAGCAACAATGACAACTGCAACAACAACAAAAAAAAAAATAGCTGGGCATTGTGGCAGGCACCTGTAGTCCCAGCTATCTGGGAGGCTGAGGCAAGAGAATCGCTTAAGCCCAAGAGTTTGAGGTTGCTATGAGCTGTGATACCATTGCACTCAGAGTGACAGCTTGAGACTGTCTCAAAAAAAAAAGAAAAGAAAGAAAAGTGGCAGATAACAAATTGATGTCTACTGAAAATGGAAGCACAAATGCACCAAAATATTACTTTCCCAGAAATCTTGAGATCTGTTTTTAAATTTTTGTACCAAATTGAAGAGCAAGGCTGCATTTTTCCACTGTTTGTAGAACTGTGTTTAGCCACTGTACAGAAATGCATAAAATTGCCTTAATTTGAGAATGCTATAATTTCAGTCTCATTTGGAATGCTATTATGGTTTGAAACATTGTATTGATAAATTAATTTTTTTTTTTTTTTTTTTTTTTTGAGACAGAGTCTCACTTTGTTGCCCTCAGTAGAGTGCCGGAGTGTCACAGCTCACAGCAACCAACCTCAAACTCTTGGGCTTAAGCAATTCTCTTGCCTTAGCCTCCCAAGTAGCTGGGACTACAGGCGCCCACCACAATGCCTGGCTATTTTTAGAGAGGGGAATCTCACTCTGCCTCAGGCTGGTCTCCAACCTGTGAACTCAGGCTATCCATCAGTCTCAGCCTCCCAGAGTGCTAGGATTACAGGTATGAGTCACCGTGACCTGCCTGATGAATTGATTTTCATCTTGAAGGTGCATGTTTAACTCATAAAACAAGTGGTTAAATCCACTAAAAATTCTAAATTTGTAAGCCAGTTTTCATCACCAAGTGCTGGCAAAAATTTGGTTTTTGAAACCTGAAATGACTTGATAAAATGTTGCAAATCATAAAATCTTTTCAAAATTTGGCCTTAACTTTGCTATCTTCCAAAAAGTAAATGACATCGCCAAAGTCAGCATCAATACTTTTAAGTCATTCCTGGAATTGGAGATGATTCAATACATTGTCTCTTATGATGAAATTCAGTCTTGATGACGATTTACATGACCTTATCCATTTTTAAAGCTTTTACAGATATAAATTTTCTTTCTTTTTTTTGAAACAGTCTCATTATGTCACCCTCAGTAGAATGCGTTGGCATCACAGCTCACAGCAACCTCAAACTCTTGGGCTTAAGCGATTCTCTTGCCTCAGCCTCCCAGGTAGCTGGGACTACCAGCACCTGCCACAATGCCTAGCTATTTTTTGCTGCAGTTGTCATTGTTGTTTAGCTGGCTTGTGCCAGTTTTGAACCCATCAGCCTTGGTGTATGTGGCTGGCGCCATAACCACTGTGCTATGAGTGCCAAGCCCAGATAAATTTTCTTGATGTGCTATGCAAAGATACTTCATCAAACATGAATTTGGGGCAGCAATTGCATTGTCTTCTATTGATTTTACAAGTCCCTCTCTTTTACCTTCCACTGCTGGGGCACTGTAAGTACAGATACGTGAGAATGGACAAAGAAAATCACTTTAATATATTTTTTACTTCTTCGAATAGATCTCTGGATTTAGTTGTGTCTTTTAATGGCAATAAACAAGTTATTTCTTCAGTGACGTTATATTCATCATTAATTTCTAATAAAAGTGGCAAGCTAAGCTGTATTTATAGCATCAGTGCTGTCATCTATCACCAAAACATAAAATTTTAAATTACAGATTTTCCAATTTCCTCAATTCATTTGGCTATAGTTTGGTGAGACAAACTGATTTTGGAAATATCTCTCTTTTTTTCAGGGCAAATTGTATCTGCCATGCTTTACATACAAAGTTCAATAAATTCAATATCAATAAAAAAATTTTAATTTTTCATTATTAAATATGGCAGCTGGGCGGCACCTGTGGCTCAAGGAGTAGGGCTCCAGCCCTATATGCCAGAGGTGGCGAGTTCAAACCCAGCCCTGGCCAAAAACTGCAAAAAAAAAAAAAAAAAAATTAAATATGGCACCATGTAACTAACTTTTATAATGGAATCCATCTGAGTTGTAACTTTTTTTTTCTTTCTTTTTTTTTAATCTCTCTTTTCTTTCTTTTTATATATATACATATATATTTATTTATTTGGCCGGGGCTGGGTTTGAACCTGCTACCTCCAGCATATGGGGCTGGCGTCCTACTCCTTTGAGCCATAGGCACCACCTCTTTTTTTTTTTTTTTTTTTTTTTTGAGACAGAGCCTCAAGCTGTCGCTCTGGGTAGAGTGCAGTGGCATCACAGCTCACAGCAACCTCCAACTCCTGGGCTTAAGTGATTCTCTTGCCTCAGCCTCCCAAGTAGCTGGGACTATAGGCAACCGCCACAAGGCTGCCCTATTTTTTGGTTGCAGTTGTCATTGTTGTTTTGCAGGCCCAGTCTGGATTCCAACCCACCAGCTCTGGTGTATGTGGCTAGCGCCTTAAGCCGCTTGAGCTATAGGCACCAAGCCCTGAGTTGTAACTTTAAAAAAAAATTCTGTTGAGGGTAGCACCTGCGGCTCAGTGGATAGGGTGCCAGCCCCACATACCGAGGGTGGTGGGTTCAAACCCAGCCCCGGCCATACTGCAACAAAAAATAGTCTGGCATTGTGGTGGGCACCTATAGTCCCAGCTACCTGGGAGGCTGAGGCAAGAGAATCACCTAAGCCCAGGAGTTGGACGTTGCTATGAGCTGTGACGCCACAGCACTGTACCAAGAGTAATAAAGTGAGACTTTGTCTCAAATAAATAAATAAATACATTTTGTTGAAAAGAGACACACTTTTTTTCAGTTTTGCTATTTTGTCCTTAGGACCTAATCCTTTATATGCATCAAATGTGGAGGCATGTTTTTGCTTATAATGCCTTTTCAAATTATACTCTTTGAAAATTTGCACAAATATCCTATAAATTGGGCAGCGCCTGTGGCTCAGGAGGTAAGGCGCTGGCCCCATACACCGAGGGTGGTGGGTTCAAACCCAGCTCCGGCCATATTGCAACAAAAAAAAGGCTGGAAAAAATATATATATACCGTATATACTCGAGTATATACGTATATAAAAAAAGAAGGAAACAAAAAATAGCCGGGCATTGTGGTTGGCGCCTATAGTCGCAGCTACTCGGAAGGCTGAGGCAAGAGAATCACCTAAGCCCAGGAGTTGGAGGTTGCTGTGAGCAGTGTGACACCATGGCACTCTACCAAGGGCCCTAAAGTGAGACTCTGTCTTTACAACAACAACAACAACAAAAATCCTACAAATTAAGCTGAATGCGTTATTGTTCAGCTCAACAAAAAAGTAGTTATTTGTCTACTTTTCATTGAATAATCTTCCTTCATCCACAATTTTTCTTTTTGGAGGTTCTGTTTTGAGACACAGCAGCCATGCTGGGATTTAAAAAATAATAATAGGTAAGAGACTATTTATTTTCATTATGAAAATTAATTGACAAGAAAATAGAAAGCAAAGTTTGGACCATTCCACATCTCAGCTGCTGAAGTAGGGCGAGGCACAAGGCTGATTGTAAAGCAAGGGCTGGCCAATGTGTGAGGCACGGCCAAGGTGTGGATGTACCCTTAACAATCAAATGAGAATGCTTAACTGACTTTTAAATAACATTAAATGCCTAACGTTGCAATGATTAGACATTTAATGTTATTTAAAAGTCAGTTAAGAGATTGAAATACTACTGATAATCACTACCAAGTCATCACAAACACGTGCAATGTCTGATGGTGTCAATTTGACCGTGCATGGGGGGTAAGACCCTGGAAGCCACATGTGCATATAAACAGCAAGAGGGTATGTATGTTTATTTTATGTCACGTTGGGTGGGACATGACATGTTCATCTACAAAGTTCAAGTTTGAGAACTGTGCAAAAGAGTTCCATGAAAATAATAACTAGAAAAAAATCTCATCATACTTTAAGCAAGTTTACAATTTTGTATCAGGCCATATTCATAGCCATCCTGGGTATGCAGCCCGAGTACCAGTTGTTAGACAGCCCTCTTCTAATGGACATACATGATTTTAGTCAGCGGTTCTCAACCTGTGGGCCATGACCCCTTTGTAACAATGAAAATACATGTGGCATTAGGAAGGTTGAGAACCACTGATTTTAGTGCAAGTGCTCTATGACAGCTACTTTAGCAGATCTGAAGGCTTTTTTTTTTTCTTCTTTAAGACTTCCGGACTTTTTAGCAACTACTATATAGCTATAATTTTAGGTAAAGTAAAATAACACTATATTAAAGAATATTCTCACATAAAGCCAAAAATAGATTCATGCACATATCCCAAGTCCACATTCACTCTCTTTTCAATTGTTTAAATATATTTCCAGGCTAGGTCTGCTGGCTCAGATCCTAGGTCTATAATCCTAGTACCCTGGGAGGCCAAGATGGAAGGACTGCTTGAGATCTGGGTGGTGGGCATCTATAGTCACAGCTACTTGGGAGACTGAGGATCACTTGAGCCCAAGAGTTTGATCTTGTGGTGAGCTATGATCACACCAATGCTCTCTAGCTGGGGCAACGGAGTGAGGACTCTGTCTCAAAAAATAACATCTTAAATCTAATTCCAATTAGACATACCAAACAGCGTTTGTATATATTTTAAATGTATATTATGTGTAGTGTCTGGAAAGTATACAGCCTTGTAATATGTAAAATAGAGACATACATAGCTAGATACTTTCCAGACAGCCCTCTTAAGTTAAAAACAAAGAAGTAAAAAACCCCGTATGACTGAATTAAACAATTTGGGTTTTAGATGGAAAAAACACTGGTCCTTATTGGAAACATGTTTTTTTCCTGGATTATCAAAGCCCAATAACTTTCAAAATAAAAATGGCTTTAATTCCATTATGACTGCCTAGGAGATGACTTAAAACTCAGTGTGTCCACAAACACCAGATTTCTGGTGAACTTTTTGTTCTTACACGACAACTATATTAATATTAGCAATGAAGAAAAGATAGCAAAATTGGGTGGTGCCTGTGACTCAGTGACTGGGGTGCCAGCCCCATATACTGAGGGTGGCAGGTTCGAACCTGGCCCTGGCCAAACTGCAACAAAAAAATAGCTGGGCGTTGCGGCAGGCGCCTTTAGTCCCAGCTACACGAGAGGCTAAAGCAAGAGAATCGCCTAAGCCCAGGAGTTGGAGGTTGCTGTGAGCTGTGACACTACAGTACTCTACCAAGGGCAATAAAGTGAGACTCTGTTTCTAAAAAAAAAAAAAAGAGAGAAGACTCAGCCAATCAGGGAGCTAACCTGCTGAAATAAATCCTTTCCTCTAAAAAAAAGATATTGTCACTTGTAGGTAAACAATTCTTCCAGTAAAATGCTCAACTTACTATAGTTTGAAAAGGTGTTGATAAAGAAAGAAAAAGCTCCTGGCACTGGTAAGGAAAACCAGTACTTTCTTATATGGATTTCCAGAAGGATTACGGCAATTTACATTCCACCAGGGGTAACAATCAAGCAAAAATACAAAGAATTTAATCAAAGATATAGGGACTCAAAATACCAACTTTGTGGCCTAGGACAGTGGGTCATGTCTGTAATCTCAACACTTTGGGAGGCTGAAACAGGATTATGTGAGGCCAAGAGTTCAAGGCCAGCCTGGGCAACACAGTGAGATTCTAGCTCTATAAAAAATAAAATAAAATAAAAATATCAGCTTTGGGATACACACACTAAAGAAATAACCCCAAATACTGAAAAAACCTATACTACATTAATACATATCACCTTTATTTACAATAGTGAAAAAAATTAGAGCCCTAGAGTTCAAGGCTGTAGTGAGCTATGATCATGCCACTATACTCCACCATGGGCAACAAAGCAAGACCCTGTCTCAAAAAATAATAATCATTAAAATTAAAATGTAAACGTCTATAAAAACAGGTCAAAATGCCCTGGTTCTAACGTCAAGCTTCACTCATAATGAATAGATGTTAATAACCAGTAGTAAGGACAAGAAGAGAGAAAGCCTCTGCAAGGGCAAGAAGAAAGGAGGCTTCCTAAACCCAATATTTTACCTAATCAATTTTTTTTTTTTTTTGTAGAGACAGAATCTCACTTTATTGCCCTCGGTAGAGTGCCGTGGTGTCACACAGCTCATAGCAACCTCCAACTCCTGGGCTTAGGCAATTCTCTTGCCTCAGCCTCCTGAGTAGCTGGGACTACAGGCGTCCGCCATAACGCCCAGCTATTTTTTTGTTGCAGTTTGGCCGGGGCTGGGTTTGAACCCACCACCTTCGGCATATAGGGCCGGAGCCCTACCCGCTGAGCCACAGGCGCCGCCCTACCTAATCAATTTATTTAGCATCCTAGAGATTTTTATACCCTACAACAATGGATCATAGAAAATTTAAGGATGGGTGAAGATTAAGTCTTCTTTTTGTTATCTGAAAAAGGACTAAGTATGCTCAGGCAGATCTATTTTAGAGTAATATGTAAGATTACTGATCTGAAATCTGATTCCCTTAGAATTATCCAGGTATACAGCACCTACTGGAAAGCCTGCAAATAAATTACCTGGGTACCCCAATTTGAAGCTGTTTTATATAGTATAAGTATATGGAGAGGAAAAACTAAGAGAGTAATTCAACCTGTGGTGAGATGAAGCAATTTTTTCCCCTTTCTATTCTATATTTTCCTCATTTCTTTCAATGAACATCTAAGAATGTTACAATTCATTTATTTTGACTCTCCTCTCTTCCCCGTCACTCCTGCCTGAATCTTAAAATGCAAATGCTTCTCAGGGTTCTATCTCCTGACCTTTTTTTCTGGATGACTTCTTAATAATCTTCTTGTAATCTTAATCCATTCCCAAGGCTCCAGATACCAACTATAAACTGATGATTCTCAAACCTAAACTCACAGACATCTTTTTTGAATTCCAACATAAATATATCCAAATGCTTAGCGCACATCTCCACTTTATGACCCACATCCACCTCACCTTTCAACAAACTAAACTCATCCTCAATCCAATGCCTGGTCCCCAATCTTCTCCTTCTGTGCTTCTCACCTTGTTCCATGGCAATGCTATTCATGCAACAGCCCAAGCCAGAAATCCTGCTATCAGTATAGAGTCTTCCTTTTTTTATTTCTTCCTATTAACTGGCCATCAAATCCAAGAAATTAATCTTCTACAACCTCTCTACTCTCTCTCCTACCTAATAACTGGTCTTCTCAGCCCTGCAGCCTTCCAATCCATCCACCCACATCAGCTCCAAATCTTTCAGAGTGTGTATCTCATAATGTATTTCCTGTGTAAAAAATTACAATCAGTTTGCCAGATAAAATTCTAAACTCCTTAGCCTGGCGCAAAAATTCCCTCAGTATCTCTACTCCCCCAGAGTCACTACCACACACAAAAACAGCTCTTCAAACACACCACAGCTCTCACTCTCCCTGACCTCCAGCTCTAGACACGTCCCTGACTCAATCCCCCGTCCCTCGCCCGGAAACTGTCAAAATTCCATTCAGGCATCCCAATTTCCCAGATGCTTTGTCCCCCCTAAAAGATCTCGCTCAAATCACTCCGTGCGCACATTTTCATCATAAACAGTTATTCGCCGTGTAATGTAACTGTCAATCTGTCCCTGTGATGAAACTAAATTATTTGAGGTGCAGCTATCTTTGATGTTTCGTATTTCAAGTGCCTAGCACAGCACCTGACACGCTAAAAATGAAATATATAGATATGTATATACAATTTACATTAATTACATATTATATTACATATTAATCATCCCATTAACCGCCCAAGAAAACAGGTCACAGCCACTCAGAAGGAAAGGTGGCGCCTGCTGGGGCAGGCAGAGACGTTCGGCTGATGGCAAAGTCCACCAGAACAGTCATGCGCTACTCAAACCCAACTGAGGGACCGTTTCACGACCGCAGCGCCTCGCGAACTCCAACCAAAGGTCCAGAGGTGCTGGTGGGATTATTTACCGAAGTTGTCAATCAAAGGTCCAGTCCGGAGGGACCACGCCTCCGCCCCAAGGGGAAGGGGAGGGGCTGCACCGAGTCTTCCCGGCCTCCCGCCCTAGCCCAGAAACCGGCCCACGCCCTGAAGCCTCACTTCTCCACATCGGCTGACTTCATGATGTGGGTCTTGGACGCCGTCAGCTTCCAGGGCCCGAAGGAGAAGTCCTGGTGGCTGCTCTGAAAGCCGTGGATCATCATGGCTGAGGCGGGGCCCACGAGGGCCACACGGACCAGGGTAGAGCGACAGCAGCGGTAGCGGCGGCGGCGGCAGGTACCGGTTCCTCCGCCTCCCTCCGGCCCAACCCCCGCGGGTTTCGAGCCGTTACCATGCCCGGCCCCGCCCCCTGCTGGCCGACCCAGACCCTCCCTTCCGCCTTCTTCTCAGCCCGTCTGCCTTTTGCTTCCGGGACCAGTTGCTCAGAGTGCGTGACCTACGTCTTACGTTACGACGCTCCGGAGAAAAGGAAGGGAGAGAATGGGTTGAGGGGCGGGGCTTCGGCTGCGGAGGGTGTGGTCCCGGGCGCGTAGCCCTCCAGTAATTAACAGGTGATGACATCTAGTTTTTTGCCGAGTGCTAAGGAATAGGACAGCGACTTTACGTGGCCCTTACAGACCTGTTAAAGACGTATAACTATCTCGTGTGTTAGTAAATCGTTGTAGAGAGGGAATGCCCAACGTTTTTCTGTTGAGGTCCAGCATCAGCCAGACTTAGAAGTGGCCTAGTAGTCACAGTTGACTACAGACAGATGCCTATCAAAAATTTCATCTTACAGATATTTAAATGCTTCAAGGTCTAGCTGCTACCTACGCACCCTGTATAGTGGAAACAACACAGGAGACCTGGTACTAAATCCCAGGTAACATGATTGGTAACATTATTTTGTGTATCCTCCTTGGGCAAAGCATTTAGCTAATGATTTTAGGTTTCAATTGCCGCAAAGAGATGATTTGGAGTTAGAGCATTTCCCAAAATTGTCCTTCTGGCCTTACTGCCAACATTCTCTCTCAACTCTTCCCACTTAGACTCAGCCCTACCACTGAGCCCTTACTCAGAGGTGGTGATAGGATTATTTACCGAATAATCCTGATGTTCTATCTGAAACCTGTCCTGTTTCAGACTCAGTCTGGCAACCTTCAGAAATGCAAATTTTCTAGATTTGTTCCTTGCCCTTGTCTGGAATAATCCACCTTGCACTGATAGATTACCTTCAAAAGGGTTTTCCCAAACCCTGGAGCTGAAGTTTAATGGATTCATCTTGTGAACAAACATATTGATTAAATCAACATTATACTTAATACAGTTAATACTCTCCATCCAAATGAATGTCAAAAATTAAGAGTCTGCTATTTGCCATGTTTCTATTTTTATTACCCTTTCTTATGACAGAAATTGACAATGTAATTCCTACATGATTTTGGTGATACAATGCAGAACTCCTTGCCCCTTAAAATGTATGTTTCCATCTGTCCAATTTCATCTAAAATTTCAATTGCTTCTAGATAGGATAACAGCCCACTGTCATATTATTATATAATTTTCTATGAGGTGGCCTTGATAAAGAAGTGCCAGGCCACCCTATCCAGAACCCAAGACTCAATGCTTTCCTGCTTACCCTCCTAAACATTTGTCTCTTCCCAAAATTTTCCTGGACAAGATATAATGGTTTCCTTTACTAGGATATTTTTATTTAAACTTAAAATCTAGTATCATCATGATACAGGATTCCACCATTCAGGTCTGGGCAGGGATTCCCCCATTCTTTAGGCCCAGGTGAACTCAGAAATCAAACCCCCATTTCCAGGCATAAACAGGCTGCATTTTCCAGACCACACCCTCTGGGCTTTAACAAGATAATGAACAAAGCAGCCTGGGATGGTTTCCCCTTGATTGGGGAACACACACCCCAATCCCTTCCCTGAGACAAGAACTCTAGGGACCTAGTGACCTTGTCTCAGGGGAGGTACTGCTTTCAACTTTGAAAGGATATTTTTTCACCTATCAAATCCTAGCCAAAATATAAATTTCCAGACAATATATACCCCTAGACAAAGGGCCCTTGAGAGAGATTTTCTGACTTGGGTCTTCCCCTTTGCCAGAGGCTCTGGTGCTTTTTACTGCTTCACATTCCTTTCTATCTAATAAAATCCTGTCTTACCACTGTTCTGTGGTCTGTGAATTCATTCTTTAAATCCCTGACACCAAGGACCTACTGAGGAAGAAATTCCATTATCAATCACACATAGTTGTTTTGTAAAGCTGATTCTTGGGATGGAGTAATACCTGATATTTGATGGAAGGAAGGGGTTCATTTTCAACCAAATTGGGAAAAGGTTATTAGAGCTACCAAATCAATTGCTGTGCAAGTTTGTCAAGATTTAGTGCTGAGGGAAGCCAATGACTCAATTGGTTATTAACCAGTTATTACAGAAATTTACATATCCAACAAACATTTTTTCAGCACCTTTTATAGTGCTAAAAACTGTTTTGGGTGCTAAAGACAGCAGTGAATAAAGCAAGTAAGATCTCTTTCACCTTGGAAAATATATGATAATGGATAAAACAGGTAATAAAACAAAATTTATAATCTTAGATACTGATAAATTTTGTGCATAACATTAAGCAAATTAGTTGAAGAAGGTAAGAGTATGGGGAGTAGGAAGCAGACGGATATAGAGTGATCAGAAGAGCCCTTTCTGTGGAGTTTACATTTGATGACCTCCACAGCACATTTGGCCAGCTCCCAAATTAACTTCCGGGGGAATGTTTTATAATTCTTGGCTCACATCCTATTCCTGAGTAAAGAATCTTACTGTGAGTTCCTCACACTGTGGACATGCTGATTAATATGTAATCTACTGACATTGAAAAGGACACTGACTTGTTTCTAAATCATAAAGCTTGCTGATTTGGAAGTTTAACTGATTGTCTACATGTAAAACATTTTAGCCTGAATGCTGTTACCTAAAGCCAATGACTATCCTCCAATGAAAAAAGACAACTCCAATATGAGGAGATCGCCTCCCATCTCTTAAATCATCTTATAAAAGCATTAAAACTCGGAACATGCCCAACTTGGTGTGTCTTCCCAGGTGGACCCTCAAATTTGGTTCTTAAAACCTTTGTCAAATTATTTCTGCCCCAATAGCCTTAATTTTGGTCAACACACTCAAGCAGAGACCTGCTGAAAAGGTCTGATAAGAAGGAAGATCCACAAGAAAATAGGAAGAAAGCCAGTGCCTGTGGCTTAGTGGTTAGGGTGCCAGCCCCATATACTGAGGGTGGGGTTCAAACCCGGCCCTGGCCAGCTTAAACAGCAGTGGCAACTGCAACAAAAAATAGCTGGGCGTTGTGGCAGTTGCCTGTAGTCCCAGCTACTCGGGAGGCTGAGGCAAGAGAATTGTCTAAACCAAGAGCTGGAGGTTGCTGTGAGCTATGACACCACAGCACTCTACCAAGGACAACAAAGTGAGACTCTGCCTCTAAAAAAAAAAAAAAAGATATTAAGCACAGTACTTAGAGAAGGGCATTATAATCAATAACATAAATAAACTGTGATATTCTTCAAGCACCTTGATTCAAGTTATCTGTGTCAGGTGCCAAGGATATAGAGATATGTAAGACCTTGTAATCTCAGAAAGCTTGTGCTCAAGTGTAAGGAATGAAGTAAATAAATGCAAACTATACCATATTACATCTGGGCAATACATCTGGGGTGTATAGATGGACATGGCAACAGGAGGAGTAACCATTTCTTTCTATGGAGGTTAGAAATGATTCATGAGGGCGGCACCTGTGGCTCAGTGGGTAGGGTGTCGGCCCCATATACGGAAGGTGGCAGGTTCAAATCCGGCCCCAGACTGCAACAAAAAATAGCTGGGTGTTGTGGTGGGCGCCTGTAGTCCCAGCTGCTCAGGAGGCTGAGGCAAGAGAATCGCCTGGGGCCAGGAGCTAGAGATTGCTATGAACTGTGATGCCACGGCACTCTACCGAGGGCAACAAGGTAAAACTCTATCTCTAAAACAAAAAAAGAAAGAAATGATTTGTGAAAGAGCTGATCCCACAGCAAGGTGTTAAATAATATTTCATCCCGGGAGGAAATAGTTCACTTCCAGGACAAGGAGCACAGATACGTAGGTGTGAAAGCACAGAGCAGCACAGTATGGGTATGAGAGGTGGTAGGTGTGGGGCACAAAGCAAGCTGGCAGCCTCTCTCGAGTTAGCTGCCTCAGATGAGGTTATCCAGACCTAGAGTCTTCAAGTACATCAGAAAGAACTTCATCAGAGAGAAGAGGAAAGGCTGGGATTGTTGGGTCAGAATACTTGAAGTCTTCCCAAATCTTACTACTCTACCTCTAAATTTCCCATTCTTGGCCTAATGAATGTCTTAAATTCACACAAGGGATCCATGAACCTGCAAACAAAACCTATGTTAAAGTTCAGCAACCTGTAGCGAGCACCATAACTATAGCTCATTCTCTGAACTGTAGGCCAGAGATACTTGTAATAGACAGTTATAGAAACTCAACTAATTTTCTGGCTTATAATGCAGTAAGCCAAGGATTTAAGTTAAATATTCTATTTCTTTTTGTTTAGTGGTACCCTAATTTTTATCATGCATACTTAATAAAATCTATAAATCTGTATTACTTCCTTCCTCTCAAACAACATAAAGACCTTTGAATGGTCCAGCTCTGACCACCATCTCATCTTGTTACTTTCCTCCCGTGTCATAAGAAAATTCACTCTCTGTTTTTAAAGTTTTAAAGTTTCTGAGAAACTTTTTAAAAATTCGAGTTTTTAAAAGTTTCTCAGAAGAAATTGTACTTATCCCAAAAAATGAGAGGAGACAGCAGTTGAGAACTTTTGTCTGTTCTGAAGAAGAAACATGGAGAAGAAAAATTCCGAAGAGCAGTGGACAGAGACAGCAGATAAGTGAGGTGGTTAGCTGTGTAGCCCTGGGAACAGAGAACTGCTCACAAGGAGTTGGCTGGGCCTAGAGAGGTCTCCAGGAATTACATGCGTAAGGAGCCCTCAGCTCCCCTCAGTTTGTGGTGATTAGAGTATTAAGCACAAAAACACATTCCCTAAGGGAGTATCTTACTTGAGTTAGTTTTGGTTAAAAGTAAGAGAAAGTGTCTTCACACTAGCTTTAGCAAAGTATCCTATTCTTGAAAGAAAAGAATGGATTAAGAATTTGGAGTTACCTCAGGGCATGTGAAGAGACAGTGAACAAACAGGCCTCAGGAAGGAAGAACTGAGGACCTGAAAAACCTGGGGTGCTGATCAACCTGTGCCGTCTCTCTGATGCTTTCCTAGTCTCCCTCTTTCCCTTTGCAGTCTACGTGTCTGCCTCCTTCTCCTTTTTTTGCAGAGCAGTTCTTTCTACTTCTTTTTGTGCGTGCCCCGCCCCCCCCACCAGCTCCCTAGTAGACATCTTGATAGCATATTCCCAGCAGAGAGAATCTGATTGCCTCAGCTTGAGTCAGGTGTCCAGCATGAACCAATTAATCAGGACTAGATGGGATTGGAGATAGACATTTTCAGAGATGGGCTTAAGGCTGACCCCACCTCTTGTGGATAACAATGAGCTTCATGCTAATTAGGGGAAGAATAGAAGAGTTTTAAGGTGGTACTGCTAGTATAGCTAAGCAGGGATGGGAAAAGGAGAAACTGAAAAAGTTATGAAATTTAACCTCTACTTACTTTATTTTTGTGGCTCAAAGCTGACCTAGTGTCTAAGCAGCACATTGCCAAGGTTTGAGGACCCACAAAAGAATAGGTAAATTGAGCATTAAGATATTTCTGTGTACAGAGAAACTATAGTCAAGTCAAAGTTAAAACTACTGTGCATAGGCTCACCAAATATGCAAAACAGGGGGATTATCTTCTCTTTTGGGGGGGTTGGAGACAGTCACACTTTGCCACCCTTGGTAGAACGCCGAGGTGTCATAACTCACAGTAACCTTAAACTCTTGGGCTCATGTTATCCTCTTGCCTCAGCCTCCCCAATAGCTGTAACCACAGGTGCCTGGCACACCTGGCTATTTTTCAGAGACCGGGCTCATGAGTAATCCATCACCTCGGCCTCCCAGAGTGTCAGGATTATAGGCATGAGCCACTGAGCCCAGCCCTGGGGATTATGTTCTTATAAATCAAGTGCCTAGGTTCAGCGCCTGTGGCTCAAGCTGCTAAGGTGCCAGCCACATACACCTGAGCTGGCGGATTCGAATCCAGCTCAAGCCCGCCAAACAACAATGATGGCTGCAACCAAAAAATAGCTGGGTGTTGTGGTGGGCGCCTGTGGTCCCAGCTACTTGGGAGGTGGAGGCAGGAGAATCATTTGAGCCCAGGAGTTGGAGGTTGCTGTGAGCTGTGATGCCATGGCACTCTACCCAGGGTGACACCTTAAGGCTCTGTCTCAAAAAGAAAAAAAAGAAAGAAAGAAAGAAACAAGGGCAGCACCTGTGGCTCAAAGGGGTAGGGCACCGGCCTCATATGCTGGAGGTGGCTGGTTCAAACCCAGCCCTGGCCAAAAACTGCAAAAAACAAACAAAAAAAAAAACACCAAGGGCCTAGGTCTATTATATCTGTAGTCATAACCCAAGATACACCCATGTGGATTATGAGAAATTGACTTAAGAGATTTAATACTCCTACTTCATCTTTTAAGCCATTTCCTTGAGTTTACGAGGACAAATGTAAATTTTCAGCTGTCCAGAGAGCTGATAAGCACCAGGAAGCAGGAGCCACCTGTGGCCCTTCTCACACTGGTCCCAGCTGTGGATGGTTCTCTCGGAGCAGTAGACTGGCTTACAGTGGAGATTCTTGGGAATCAATAGAATTGTTTACACTGATTGATTGTCTTGGATGTTATTTTTTGGCATTAAAGTTTAAATTACATAAATACTGCAACTCCATGTTGTACTACTTATATACATAGGACGTAAAAAATGTATACACATTTTAAGAAAGGAAAAACTATTAAATTTGTAAACTTAAGTCACATTTGACTTCTACAATTACTAGAGGTGTTCAGTGTCACTTATATTCATCTTTTGTTATTGGTAGATATTAAATATTACAATTTTAATACAATCGTTTCCATTCTTAAAATGTGTATACTTTTTGGGCACCCTCTTTATACATGTACACACTATTGGGGTAGGTTTAAGTGGCACATGACAGTGGCAAAAAGTGGAACATAGCCCTATTTCAGGATCATTTATAAAAGGAAACAGCTGTACCATATTATTGTTACCATAATTAATGTTAACCATTGAAGTAACTGTATCCACTTTATAGAGAATTGGTGGTGTTGTAGTATAAATGGGTGACTATTCATTTGGGGTCTCAGGAAAATTTAAACCCATAAAAGAAATTGATTCAAAATGTTATTTTTAAAGTTGTGATGAAAACATCAGATAATTTCTTGTAAGATTTTTTAAAAGTCTTTCATAGCTAAAGATTCTAGCAGATTTTTTTTGATATATGGGGCTTAGATGAGGGAGATGTTACTAAGTAAACGACTGTCTGCTAATTTCTTTCTTTCTTTTTAAGAGACAGAATGTCACTTTGTCACTTTGATAGAGTGCCTTGGGGTTACAGCTCATAGCAACGTCCAGTTGTTGGGCTTAGGTGATTCTCTTGCCTAGTCTCCGGAGTAGCTGGGACTGTAGGCACCCGCCACAATGCCTGGCTATTTTTTGTTGTAGTTTGGCCAGGGCCGAGTTCGAACTCACCACCCTCCATATATGGGGCCGGTGCTCTACTCACTGAGCTGCAGGTGCTGCTTGATTGTCTGCTAATTTCTGAAGAAATGAAGTAAGTGAACTAGGATTTCTAAGACAGTTACCAGAGAAACATGAATTAAAACAAAACCAAACAGAATAGTAATAGGAATTCATGCTCTTTTTGCCCAGGGATGTTATATGATCAAAGTATTTTTCTTTCTTTTTCCCGCTTATGTTGGGGAGGAAAAAAAGGATAAAATAGTGGTGCCCCTATCTCAGTTGGCAGGGCACTGGCCACTTACACCTAGGGTGGTGGGTACGAACCCGGCCCCAGCCTGCTAAGCAACAATGACAACTGCAACCTAAAAATAGCCAGATATTGTGGAGGGCTTGGGAGGCTGAGGCTAGAGAATCGCTTAAGCCTAAGAGTTGGAGGTTGCTGTGAGCTATGAGGCCATAGCACTCTACCTAAGGTGACAGCTTGAGACTCTGTCTCTGTCAAAAAAACAAACAAAAAACAAACAAAAAAAAAAACCCTGTGGCTCAAAGGAGTAGGGTGCTGACCCCATATGACAGAGGTGTGGGTTCAAACCCAGCCCTAGCCAAAAAAAAAAAGAAAGAAAAAAAGGATAAAAGAAACCAAGGCAATTTATATCCAGAGAACTTGAGTGGGCAAACTTAGCCTTTCTGAATCATAGCTTAAGTTCAACCTTTGGCGAAGAGAGTGAGCTAGTAGAGTTTGAGGTTGGTGTGAGCTGTGACACCATGGCCCAGGTGACAGCTTGAGGCTCTGTCTCAAAAAAAAAAAAAAAAAGAAGAAAGACCTCATGGGGTTATTGCTATCATGGGGTGAGATCAATCAAAGCAAGCTGAGCAAAGAAGAAGAAAAGATCAGTCTTCAGCAAGTGAACTTTCAACATTCACCTTGAAATGGGAAATCTGAATAGGCTCTTGGAAAGGAACTTAGTTCCTCCAGATCCTCCAGGGATGTGGAGTAAGGCTGATGAGGTTCACATCTTGGCTCCCCACTTACTAATTGTGCTGTGACCTGTGCCAAGTCTCACTTGTCTCATTTTTTCTCATTATTATTCCTAGTAACACCAGACCTTATGTATTATTAGGAAGATTTTGTGAGATAATAGCCAAGCACCTAAGACAGTGGCTCACAAAGGTGCTTACTCTGTACACTAGTGGAGTCACCACCGTGCCCAGTGCCTGCCGGTTCACTCAGAGTGGCACTGTTGCTCAAAGTGTGGTCCTGGGGCTACACAAGCGTCAGAACCATTTGGCGTACTTGAAAATCAGATGTGTGTTGCTCCACCCAGAAGTACTGTTCAGAATCTGTGTGATTAGGATCTAATTTGAAAGGAGGTCTTCACTTTAACAAGCTTCTCAGACTATATATACACAAACTTGGAGAATCCAAGTTTAAAACTAAGACAACCCCAGAAACACCTAAAAAGCTAGTGCATTTGACAGAAAGAGAAGATACTTGGATAAACTAGGATGCCCCTACAAGTTGGCAGACACTGTGCTTGTCTTCTGTTAGGGATGTGTGTGTATGTGTCTGTATACACATGTACTTTGAAGGGAAGGTATTGGAAGCTGGTAATAGTAACAGTTATAATGGTAACTATGGTTAATTTGGTATCTATTCGGTGCCATACAACATAAGTGCTTTATAACATGAGCTTATTTATTCCTATTTATTTATTTATTTATTGACGCAGAGTCTCACTCTGTCATCCTGGGTAGAGTGCCATGACAACATAGCTCATAACAACCTCAAACTCTTGAGCTTGAGCAATGCTCTTGCCTCAGCTTTCTCAGTAGCTGGGACTACAGGTGCCCGCCACTGTGCCCCACTACTTTTTCTGTTTGTAGTAGAGACAGGGTCTTGCTCTTACTCAGGCTGGTCTTGAACTCCTGAGCTCAGGTTATCCTCCCAGCTTTGTCCCCCAGAGTACAGGATCATAGGTGTGAGCCTCCATGCCTGACTACTTATTCTTAATATGGATAAAATGTAACTCCTATTCTTCTTTTATGTAAACATGTATTATGATTTCAGATTCAACTAACCATACCCAGGTTTCTACCAGGAGAACATGACCCAGGTGTCCTGCCAACCTAGGAAGAGTTTACTCTAATTGCAGCAAAGTGGGTAGAAAAAAATGAAAATTGCTCCTGAGGATGTCCTGCTAGGGTGCTGGGTGGGCATACTATCTCTGGACATCGAAGTCACCTGGGATGATGATAGACCTTAGGAAAGGAAGCAATGGTGGTCCGGGTACCAGAGCATTCTGTCAGGCACAGAGATGGTGGGGAGGACAAGAGGGACAGAGGGGTAGAACTGGGTGCTGTAGGCCTCAAATATTAGAAGTTGGGGGTTTCATATGGGGACAGAAAAGCAATGGTTCTGAAACAGCATGATGTGCAGTGAGGATGCTAAACCCATCCCTGGCTTGGAGGTATCTAGGGTGGGAAAGAATGAGCTGCCATGCTCGTGAGGGCTATAGGGGAAGCAGCGTCTTCAGAGGAGAGGCAGGCTTCGTGAAGGTAGGAGCTTGAAACATACAGTCCATCAACTTGATTTCTGTAAACATTTGTTTTTCACAAGATACGGATTCTGGAGAGCTCAGCAGGTGTTCGGAAGGGAGGAGAATGGGGAGAATCTGAGGAGTGGAGGGAAGCACAGAGCAGGATGAGAGAAGCAAAGACACAGGGGCAGGAATTAAGATGACAGAGTAGAGGCCTGGTGGGGTTTTAGGCATCAAGGTTTCTTTCTTTCTTTTTTTTGAGACAGAGTCTCACTATGTCGCTCTTGGGTAGAGTGCCACTCACAACAACCTCAAACTCTTAGGCTTAAGTGATTCTCTTGCCTCCGCCTCCCAGGTAGCTGGGACTATAGGTGCCCACCACAATACCCGACTATTTTTTGGCTGCCGTTGTCATTGTTGTTTAGCAGGCCCAGGCCAGGCTCAAACCCGTGAGCCTCAGTGTATGTGGCCAGTGTCCTACCTACTGAGCTATGGGCACCACCAGGCATCAAGGTTTCAAGCAGTGCTGGGGCATAACTCTGCCTCACTGGAGTTGCCCAGGGAAAGTGGAAGACCCAGCAACACCAGTAGCCAATATCTTTCTCTATGGCTGCCAGGAGCCCAGGAGCATGTCCTAGGTGGCTGAAGCTAACTCTTTAGTTGCTGTAGCCCTATAGGACAAGCAGAGGCCCTGAGAGTAGAGAACTCCATGACTAACATTGACACTATTGTAGGAACAAGTTGGGGGCAGGGGCATAAGTTTTGTCATGAGCCCAACATTGACAGCAGCACCTCCACATCAGTCCCGTGGGCAGACTCCCTCAGAAGTCCAGCTGCAGGCCAGCAGGGGTGCTCCCATACCTAGGGGGAGCACAACATGAAAAGAGGGGAAGGGACAATTCAAGCCAAAGATCCAGGAAGGAGACAATCTCAGACTGAGGACCAAGAGCAGGGCTCTAGTTCAAGAGAAGTAAGGAAAGGAAGGCAGAACCCCATCCACGGAAAATTATTGTCCCAGACAAGGAACAGCATCAAAGCATCAGACAGAGAGAGAGAAAAGAGGGATCTGTTACTAACGGGAGAGACTTCCACACTGAGCTGGGATTGCTCTAACTGTATTCTGACGGGTATCCTTACAGGAAGGCCCTGAATGCTTGAGAAAACTTGGACATGTCTGTGTTTCAAAAAGATCAGTGGATACAAAGATCTCCTTGAGTATTCCCATCCACGACCCCTTTATCCTGAAAATATTCACACATAATATATAGGGAGATGCTGGGTTGAGGGGGAGGGAGGGGGAGGAAGGAAGAGAGAATTCAGATTTGGAGGAATTCAAAAAGGAGAGGGTGCAAGGTAGTGATGAGAATGCGAATGTTTCTGCAGGGTAAGGGGTAGGGAAAGAGGATGTAGAATGCATAGGATGTGAGGAGCTGAGAGAAGAGCAGAAGTTAAGTGCATCTAAATTTATTTTTTAAAATGAAAATATGTTGCCTGTTCTCACTTGTACATGACTTGGAAATTGGACTAACTCATTAGTAAAGGAGAAATGGAAGCCAGCTATTGCAAATACTCCGAGGGGTTTGGAGAATTATATTAGCTGTCTTAAATTATAGAACAAATAAAGAGGCCTGGATTATATTATATTGGACTTTATTATTACATCAACATGAAAACAATTATCTTCTCCTAACAGAGCTCAGACTAATTGATTTTTGCATAACCATAATTTTGTTTAATGAATATTTCCTAATAAAGGCACAATTAACAAATCAACTCAATGGCAATATCATATTAGGTTTCCTAATCTCTTTCTCTTTTCTATTAACTTTCCCCCTAAGAAATAGTTTTCTTTTTCTCTCCTGAAAAGCACATCTGGTGTTAAACCATCTGGGAGTTACAGTGGTTCCTCCCTAAATGAATGGTCTGGTGTTTGAAACCAAGGGTGATTACTTAAGCTTGGCCATAAACTAGGTTTGTCAAAAAGTTTATAAGCCTCTTTTCTCCCTGCTCACTAAGAGAATCTTTGAGGGTTAGCTGAGGTTGACTTCAGGGGAAGTTATGTAAAAACAAACAGTTGGTGTGATGTGAAGAACAAAAGATTTGGAGTCAGTAGATCTATTAGTTTCCTGGATACATTACAACCTGGCTGTTTCGCATTAGATAATGTTTTTGGTTTTGGCATTTGAGACAGAGTTTCACTCTGTCACGCAGGCTAGCGTGCCACGGCACCAGAGCTCACAGCAATCTCAAACTCCTAGGTTCAAATGATCCTCCTGCTTCAGCCTCCTGAGTAGCTGGGGATACAGAAGCCCACCACAGTGTCTGGCTAATTTTTTCTTTTTTCAGATGGACTCTCCCTCTTGCTCAGGCTGGTCTTGAACTCCTGAGCTTGAGGGATTCTCCCACCTGGCCTCCCAGAGTACTAGGATTACAGGCCTGAGCCCCCACGCCCTGCCTAGATAATGTTTTTTAATCTTAGTTTCTGTAATATAATAGTAAGAGTAATATCAATGACAATCTAACATAACATTACTTGCCTTACCTTGCTTATAACTGTGAAATCCCTTCATAAACCATTAATTGCTGTACAAATATCAGTTATTGTAACAGTTAAGTGGGTTCAACCATGAAGCTATTTTTCTGAGCAGAGAAGTCAGTTATGAAACAAGTGTGGAAAAGGTCCAGGATAATATCGCTTGACCTGTGACACGGAGCTCTAGAAATCCCCAGTGATTTGAGCTCTTTGCTTGCTGTCGTCCAACAGTAACTCTGGAGTCAGCTCAGGTGGCAGAGTAGGTAGACCGGGGCCCGGGATGTGGCCTTCATCCCAGAATCCCAGACATACACTTTGTTTTTTTTGAAAGTTGATTTACTATTATTATTTATTTTTGAGACGGCATCTCACTTTGTCACTCTGGGTAGAGTGCTGTAACATCACAGCTCACAGCAATCTCAAATTTGGGGGCCCAAGTAATTCTCTTGCCTCAGCCTTCCAAGTAACTGGGGACTGCAGGTGCCCGCCACAATGCCCAGCTATTTTTTGGTTGCAGTTGTCATTGTTGTTTAGCAGGCCCTGGCTGGGCTCAAACCCGCCAGCCTCGGTATATGTGGCCGGCGCCCTACTCACTGAGCTACGGGTACTGAGCCCAGACACCCACTTTGAAACAGACATACTCCAATCCTCA
This sequence comes from Loris lydekkerianus, assembly GCA_963574355.1. Taxonomy (NCBI): domain Eukaryota; kingdom Metazoa; phylum Chordata; class Mammalia; order Primates; family Lorisidae; genus Loris; species Loris lydekkerianus. The sequence continues at coordinate 39,251 of CAUYPK010022127.1, forward strand.
ATCAGCATCTTGGCAAAGATTATATTATTCTGTGTATTCGAACACATACGAGCTTTGTTTGTGCTGGGTTGAAGGTGGAGCCAGGAAATAATGGATTGTAGCACCCAGGAACAGCCGTTTTAGAGTTAATTACAGTAATAAGAGGAGATTTAGACATGTAAGTAAGGGGAAAGTGGAATAGTTTGACTAAAGACAAAATCATCCAAGAGAACATCCACTATTTACCTTCTGCGTTCAAGGCGCTGCTCTAGATAATATTGAGATAAAATGCATCACTTTTTTTTTTTCACTTTATCCCCCTCGGTAGAGTGCTGTGGCATCACAGTTCACAGCAACTTCCAACTCCTGGGCTTAGGCGATTCTCTTGCCTCAGCCTCCTAAGTAGCTGGGACTACAGGCGCCCGCTGCAATGCCGGGCTATTTTTTTGTTGCAGTTTGGCCGGGCGGAACTGGCCACCCTCGGTATATGGGGCTGGCGCCCTATCCACTGAGCCACAGGCACTGCTGAAAATGCATCACTTTTGACCTCAGGAATAGCTCCTTGGAAAAGGAGACAGATGCACATAAAAAGACATGGAGACAGTTTATGTGAGTTCCATGAAGGTAGAAACTGTTGGAGAAATTGTCGGGCGGTGCCTGTGGCTCAACGGAGTAGGGCACTAGCTCCATGTGCTGGAGATGGCGGGTTCAAACCCAGCCCCAGCCAAAAAAACCTGCAAAAAGAAAAAAAAAAAAAGAATAAATCAAAGAAACTGTTTACCTCTCCTCACTGTACCTGCCACTCAGAGGGTGCTTCAGAAATGTCAGAAGTGTGAACAAGTAACGCGCAAGGCAAATGCCTCAGTAGTTCAGAGGAAGGAAGGTTGCCTAGTAGTCAGGAAGGGTGAATAAGTAATATTTGAAGTTAAAACTTGAAAAAGAAAGTGGTATTCAAATAGCAGCAGAAGAAAAAATTACTACAAGTGCCAAAGCATCATGTTCTGAGGCCGAGAACTAGGAATGCCCAAGAGAACGAGAAGAGGGGCAATAACAATAGAGACAGTCTTAGCCACTGTCACAGGTGCACCCTCCTTCCGTCTTCATGTGAAGCAACTCCATGAGCTGCGTCTTATTAGTGCCCATTTCACAGATGAGGATACTGAGGCTAATAGAGTTAAATAAGTTCACACTGAGGCTAATAGAGTTAAATAGAGTTCCCCAGTATCACAAAATAATCAAGTGAAGAATAAAAAGAAAAATGCAATAGGTATTTTCACCCACATAAGATATATTCTTTTTTTTTTTTTTAATCTTTTAGAGACAGAGTCTCACTTTATCACCCTCAGTAGAGTGCTGTGGCATCACAGCTCACAGCAACCTCCAACTCCTGGGCTTAGGCCTTTCTGTTGCCTCAGCCTCCCGAGTACCGAGTACAGGCACCAGCCACAACACCCGGCTATCTTTTTCTTGCAGTTTGGCCAGGCTGGGTTAAAACCTGCCATCATCAGTATATGGGGCCAGTGCCCTACCCACTGAGCCACAGGCGCGCCTGCACCTAAGATATTCTTATGTATGTTCTTTAAGTCAAATTAAATTCAACTCAAGCCCCTGAACAGAGAGCATGTGAACATCTCACCACACCACTGTCCAGCCCTATCCTGAGGATGAGATAAAGGCCATAGGGATCTAAATCTCATGCAGAGAAAAATGCCTGAGGGGGTCTTGGCCCAGGTGTTCACCCCTGAGATGCCTACAGTCCCTGCCACAGCTCTGAGGCACCTGTGCCTAGACTCCTGGAAGTTTCCATGCTTTTCAAACCCAACTTCACAAAGGGCAGGGGGAAAGTCTCTACCACTCATGGTTCTTCCAAATCTCAGGGGCCTCTCACTTTGTTGAACTCTCGTCGTCTTTGATTTCGCCTATCTCCCACCTGCCTCTCTGAGCAAACATTACAAAACTTGAAGCATAGGAGTACAAAACCTTAGCTTTACGGGGGAAGGAAAAGACTGAGAGAACAATGCAGTTGGCTCTTTTTTTCTTTCTTTTGGCAACTTCATAGCAGTAAATATATAAATAAAATAAAAATTAATACCACAATAAGTTCATCTACCACAAGAGTTAACATTTCTTAGAAGTCTGCTGCATGGTGGGGGCTAGACTACGCCTTTTACCCGGAAGGTGGATATAATTGGCATCCCAGTTTTAGAGGTGAAGAAACCAGAACTTAGAAAGGCCAAATATCTCTCTTAAGTTCACAAGCGATAGAATTAAAACTCAAGCTCAAGAGAATCTGGCTGGAAAGTCTAAGTTCTTTTTACCACACCATATAAGGGAAGCAATCTTCTCTCACTAGAGTCTTGAGCAGAGGTTTTCTTTTTTCCTTCCTCTTAAAACAAAAGCAAGAAATTGAAAAACATTATATAATTACAAGTTCTGCATTAAATGTCAAACCCAAGAAATATACTCTTGGTTTGATTAAAAAAAAAAAAAATCAAATCAATTTTCATTTGTCTCTGTCACCTTCTAAAAGTTTATATTTGTACATTTGATTTTTACATATTTACCACACTATCATAGGTAAAGTTTACAGTATATATTTTAAATTGCCATCATATTATATTATAGCCTCATTGTTTTAATATTCTCTCTATATTTTGCACATTATGTGTATATATATAATACTTATATATTTTTATTTCATACACACACATCAATATAATTCTATAGCCCAGGCACATTGGCTTATGCCTATAATCTTAGAACTTTGGAAGGCAAAGGCTGGAGGATCACTTGAGGCCAGGAGTTTGAGGTTGCAGTGAGCTATAACTGTGCTGAGGGTGGCAAGTTTGAACCCTACTGGGCCAAACTGCAATTTGCATTTTGTTGCATTCCAGCCTGGGCAACAGACCCTGTTTATACTCACGTACAGTAGAATCATTATGGTTAACTACCTCCCTACATTGACCACCTTCTAAAGTTGACCTAATTTTCATAGACCAGACACATACAACATGTATGTATCAATACAGTAGGTCTAGTTCCTTATGTTGACCACCTCCAGATATTGAGCAGTTTGTTGCATTCCTTGGGTGGTCAACGTACAGGGGTTCTACTATTTATTTCTTTAGTCTTGTTATTTTTTCTCTTACAACATGGTTGCCTTCTCTCTGTGCCCACTCCTCTCCATAAACAGAAACATTCAGAGTCTGTGTATATTTTTTCTATACATTTCTTCATAGACATAAGTGGTAAGCTTACAGGTATATGAATATTTTTCTACACTAGTGGTTTTATTTCTATGGGGTAGATTCCCAGGAGTAGGATTTCTGGGTCAAAGTATATGTATTTATTTAAATTTAATAAATATTGTCAGTTGATTCCCAAATGCCATGCAAATATACACTTTACCAGCGGTGGGAGTATATAGGGCCCTGGTTCCTAATGCTCCTCTGATGACAACCCATCCCAGAAACTTCCATTTAGCAGGTGTTGGGAGAGACACAGGCATAAGAATATTTTCAAAGCTTTATGTATGATTTTAATGGGTAACTGTTTGGGAGTCAAGGTTCACCTTCTGAGGGATGAGTTAGAAGCAGGAATCAGGAAAGCTGTTTGATGAGGACTTCCTTTTCCAAAAGGCCTCAAATGTAATGTTTAAGTAATAGAAACACTATAATAGGACTGAAAAAATAAAATATTAATCATTTAACCATAAACTTATGTTCTATTACCTGCCCACCCCATTGGGAATATTTATCTTTTCTTACATTTTTTGTTGTTAGCACAATTATATGGAAGAACATTGCATCTGTGATGGAACATTTATTTATTTATTTATTTATTTATTTATTTATTTATTTATTTATTTTAGAGACAGAGTCTCACTTTGTCACCCTTGGTCAAGTGCTGTGGCATCACAGCTCACCGCAACCTCCAGATCTTGGGCTTAGGCAATTCTCTTGCCTCAGCCTCCCAAGTAACTGTGACTACAGGCACCCACCACAATGCCCAGCTATTTTTGTTGTTGTTGCAGTTTAGCTGGGGCCGGGGGGTTAGAACCCACCACCCTCGGTATATGGAGCCACCACCCTACTCACTGAGCCATAGATGCCGCCCTGTGATGGAACTTTTAAATTTGATTAAGACTATGGTTTATATGGTCACCATTCACACTGAAATTGGAGCAATTCTTTCAACAACGCTGTATTATTTTTCTTCAAAAATTCTATTGTTACATCATCAATCATATACTTCTTTCTGGATAAAAAAACCAAATTATTGGCATTATATTGGAGAAGGTTATTAAAAGAATTAATTTGCTAAATGTAAACTTTTTATACACCATATGTTTCATAAGGCTATCTTGGAATTCTTCATTATTTTTTCTCTTCTTTCTGTTCTTTTCTCCCCCTTTTTCCCTCCCCCGACCCTTTATTTGCAGTTTTCTCTATTTTCCCCCAGCTCCGTCCCCATTGTCCATTTACTGAGACCCTCAAAGGTTGTGGAGCCCTTGTTCTCAGCAGGCAGGTCCCCCAGTCTTGGCCAGGCTGCTGCAACTACAACACTGACCACTAGGGGCCCTCTGCTCCCCTGGCCTGAAGGGAGAGGGAAAAGTCTCTATTCTGATTTTCCTGGTGGAAAGAAACCTCATAGGAAAACAAGTTTCATTGGAGGGCAGAGAGAGACAGAGGGAGGGAAGGACGGAGAGAGGGAGAAAATATCTCCCAAATAAAGCAGGGAAAAATAAAGAGAATTAAAGATGACTAAAGCCTACTTCTGGTTGCCTTTTTTTTTTCTTGAGACAGTCTCACTTTGTCACCATTGGTAGAGTGCCGTGGCATTATAGCTCACAGTAACCTCAAACTCTTGGGCTCAAGTGATTCTCTTGCCTCAGTCTCCCAAGTAGCTGGGACTACAGGCGCCTGCACAACCCCTGGCTATTTTTAGAGCAGGGTCTTGCTCTGACTCAGGCTGGTCTCAAACCTATGAGCTCAGGCAATACACCTGCCTTGGCCCTCCAGAGTGCTGGGATTACAAGTGTGAGCCTACACACCCTCCCTGCCTTTTTTTTTTTTGAGACAGAGTCTCCCTCTCTTGTACCAACTAGAGCGCCATGGCCTCAGTCTAGCTTGCAGCAATTTCAAATTCCTGGGTCCAAGTGATCCTCCTGCCTCAGTCTCCCAAGTAGCTGGCACTACAGGCACCTGCCACAATGCCCAGCTATGTTCTGTTGCAGTTGTCATTGTTTCGCTGGCCTGGGCCAGGCTCGAACCCGCCAGCCTTGGTGTATGTGGCTGGTGCCGTAACCACTGTACTACAGATGCCAAGGCATAATACATATCTTTTAAGAACCTATAAGCTCAAAGATATTTTCTGCATTGGATATTGTCTTAGCTAGTTTTCTGTTGCTGTAACTGAATACTTGAGACTGGGCAATTTATAAAAGAAATGTATTACAATTTTGGAGGCTGGGAAGTCCCAGGGTAAGGGGCTGAATCTGGTGGCGGTCTTTTTGCCTCTCTGCAGAGTCCCAGAAGTGCACAGGGCATTCCATGGCAGGGAAAGTGCACAAGAGAGAGCCATCCTGGCTTTTATAACAGACCTACTCTTGTGATAACTAACCCACTCCGATGGTAACCCATTAATCCATTAACCCATGAATGGATTAATCCCCTCATGACCTCATCACCCCTTAAAGGCCCCACCTCTTAATACTGTTACATTGGGGATTAAGTTCAACATGAGTTTCGGGTTCAAACATTTGCTCTAATCCACTGCAATGAGTATTCTGTTTGATGCTCAAACTGTGCTCTCAGGTCAGGTTTTGAATTCTTTTGAAATGGTCTTTGAAATTTCTTTACTTTTCTGGCATAAGAAGATGTTCCAGATTCATTTTATATGTTTTTGGTGCGCAACTGGAATAAGCCATTTCTGCAAGGAGCCTAATTAGTTAGTCCTAATGAGAAATGATATTTGGAAACCACATCTAGTTGCTAGAAGTGTTCATTGATGTAGGCAGTGTTCATGGCTCTGTCTTCTCATTTCTTCTTGCCTTTTGAGTGGATAAGGTTAGTAAATACCTTTAAAGAAGAAAAAAAAAGGAGTTTGTACTAACATTTCCAATGTAAATTATTCTTTGCAGGTTTTTACTTCTTCACTTTTTTTTTTTAAGACAGATTATCACTCTGTCACCCTGGGTTGAGTGCTGTGGCATCACAGTTCACAGCAACCTCAAACTCTTGGGCTTAAGCGATTCTCTTGCCTCAGCCTCCCAAGTTGCTGGGACTACAGATGGACACCACAACACCCCAGTTATATTTTTTGTTGTTGCAGTTGTTGTTGTTGTTTTAGCTGGCCCGGGGCCGGGTTCGAACCTGTTAGCCTGGGTGTATGTGGCCAGCGCCCTACCCACTGAGCTATGGGAGCCGCTCCTTAGGGCTTTTTAAAAATTCTTATCAGTTTGCATCTGAGGTTCATCCAGATCGATATATGAGGTTGCAAAGTTATTCATTCTCATCACTGTACAGTGCTCCATTGTGTGACTATTTCACAATTTGTTTATACAATCTATTATTTATAGGCCTTCAGGTAGTTTCTGGTGTGGGACTGCTATAAATTGTGCCAAACATTCCATTACATGTCTTTTGTAAACATATATACACATTTCTGCTCAGTGTGGAATGGCCAAGATTGTAGGGTATGTGTATTTAGGTTTAGCAGATATTGGATAACAGTTTTGCAAAGTGGTTGGCCCAATTGACACTCTTTATACAGCAGCATCTGAGAGTATTGGTTGCTGCACATTCTTGTCAACACTTAGTCTTAGAGTAGTTTTAATTGCCATTTCACTTGTTAGGAGTGAAACAGGGCATCATTTCATGTTTGTGGAGCATTTTACAATTTTTATTTTATTTCATTTTCTTTTTGAGACAGAATTTCACTTTGTCACCCTTGGTAGAGTGCTGTGGCGTCACAGCTCACAGCAACCTCAAACTCTTGGGCTCAAGCAATTCTCTTGCCTCAGCCTCCCAAATAGCTGGGACTATGGAACCTGCCATAATACCCAGCTATTTTTTGTTGCCGTTGTCATTGTCATTTAGCAGGCCTGGGCCAGGGTTGAACCTGCCAACTTTGGTGTATGTGGCTGGCAACATAACCACTGAGCTATGGGTGCCAAGCCTATTTAATTTAATTAATTTATTTATTTTTGAGACAGAGTTTCATTATGTCACCCTCGGTAGAGTGCCATAGCATCATAGCTCACAGCAACCTCAAACTCTTGGGCTCAAGCTATCCTCTTGCTTCAACCTCCTGAAGGTTGAAGATGGGACTATAGTCTCTTACCACAATGCCCAGCTATTTTTTTTTTTCTTTTTGCAGTTTTTGGCTGATCTGGGCTTTTGCAGTCTTGGCTGGTTGCACCTCCAGCATATGGGGCGGGCGCCCTACTCCTTTGAGCCACAGGCGCCGCCCTGCCCAGCTATTTTTAAAGATGGGGTCTCACTCTTGCTCAGGTTGGTCTCAGATTCCTGAGCTCAGGTAATCCACCAGCCTCAGACTCCAAGAGTGCTAGAATTATAGGCATGAGCCACTGTGACTGGCCTTACTTTTTTTTTTTTCCCTGTGGACCATCTTTATCTTTTTCTCACTTTTACTTAAGTTTTTCTTTTTTTTTTTTTTTAATGTGTAACAACTCCTTATGTATTAGAGACATTCACCTGTGCTGGCTATTATTACTACTAGCCACCTCCCAACTGATCCAACCATCCTGCTCTGTGCCTTGAAGCTGAGCCTTGCATCTTCCCTCACCTCCACTCCCTGTGGATTGGCTTCTGGGTGGGTGTGGCCATAGGAGACACTGGCAGGAGGACTGGGTGGATGGGAGGGAGGTCAGGCTCATTCTCCCTTTCTCTCCCTGCTTTAGTAGTGACTGCTTCCCTCTTGGATCAAGCTCCCAGGAGCACTGCCTCTTCCATGGTTCAGCTCTCAGTGGGCTCTGTTAACAGTATTTCTTCCCCTGACCTCTTTAGCCCTAGGGAGCTAAGGCCTCTCCCATGCTACTTGTTTTCTGGGTGTTTCACATCTGTTTACTGCATTGGCCCTGCCCATAATTCTGCATGTAATTTCTTCATTATAATCTCTTTATGTGAGTCATTTGGGAGTTAATTCTGATTCCTGCCAGGGTCCTAACTGTCATTATATTCCTTTGAGACACAAGTTGCAAATATTTTTGCCCAGTTTGTTGTTTTTCCTTTGTTTATGGTGAGTTTTCTTTCTTTCTTTCCCATCCAGAGGGAGAAATAATGGCCAGAAAGAACCCAACAAAGGGTTGCGTGGGAGCCCAGCTGGGAGAAGAGATTAATAATGGAACATCTTCTCTGCTGAGGCAAGCTGCAACTCCAAGGAAACAAATTTCAGGTACGGAATCCACCCCAAAGAGGACACGTGTACATCCCCTCCCCCAAGAGAGTTGCTTGCTTGCTTGCTGTGAGATCTGTACTAGTGAGCGGTGAACTGAGGTCCTCTTCTCTCACCCAATGGGAGTGAGTTGCTGGAAGCTGGGACTCCTTCTCCAGAGAGTCCCTGTTGTGAGCCTGAGCATTCTCTGGCATGAAGGTTGAACAAATGTTTTCCCTGCCACTTTGAACTCCAAGTCCATCCTTCCCCCTGGCCTGGTGGTCTGGAAGCCCAACCCTTGCAGACACTAGACTGTTCACAGTTCTTTGTTAAGACTGGGCATTGCATGGTCTGAGATAGCGCAATTACACTCCAACTGTGAATCCAGTAACAGTGCAGAAAGGCACAGGGGGGAAGGTGTCTGCCTTGGCTCTGAGAAACAGCAACTCAGAAGTGGGTGGAGGCTTGGGTCTCTGTATGAGGGGTGGAGACTCAGGAATTGCTGAGCAATGGGAACCTGAGTAGAGTCATCTCTCACCTAGCAGCAGCATTAATAGAGCAATCACGCCAGGGTCAAATTTTGGAGAGACACCTCCGCAATTCTGTGGACTGCTAGAGGGAGCTAGATCTCGCATTGCAGGGATACCAGAGGAGCAAAGCGGCTGGGGCAGAGGCACAGAGACTTCTGAGGGCAAAAACCATTTGCTGCTTTGTTAACCTCTGGTCATGAATGAGCTCAGGTGGAACACTCTCCAGTTTCCATTGAGCACCCAAGATAATCAGACTTCAACTCCCCCAGCTGGCTGGTAACAGAATGTGGTTGTTTGGCCGATGAGGCATTGACTTCCCTCTGACTCTGGAAGGCCCAAATCCCTGGCACATTTTCTCATTGGAGGGAATTGGGCCACAACCCATGGGGCTACCAGTACCAGAGTGTGACAGAGGTGCAAAGTGGGGAAAGAGGCACCAGCCCCCCTGGCTTATTTTGCTGGATGGGCCTTTCTGACTCCACAGAGCACCAGAGTAAGCTACACTTGAGCTGCCAGTGGACCCCTGCTGCCTAGATGCTGAAGACCTTTTGAACTCTCCCACTTGATCAATGTTTGTGTTGACTAGGACAATTGCTTTGGAACTCTTGACCTGGGCCAATCATCGAGGGACCCACCAGGGTTGTACCCTGGTTGTATTGTTGTGGGAGTGTGGAATTCTCCTCTTCCAGTTGTTGTCTGTTGGGATGTCTTAGTTGCTTATACATCTCCACAGCTAAGATTTCAGCCCTAAGCCATTGATTCACAAGGATTAGACAGAGACTAAGTGAATACAGGTCAGAGCCATCTAGCCCCACCAACCCAAGCAGTTCCCCAGAGTTTCAGGCTGTAGTACTGAATGGGACCTTTGTAAAACTCTAGGGAAAAAGCTGCAATCACCAATCCCAGTTCTTTGGTAAAGGGATGATTAACTACAACTCCAGAAGCTCTCAATTCAATTTCATCTTACCAGCTTCTCTAGCCAAATGGTGAAAAATAATCATGGGGCAGAGTCAGCCAAAAAAAAAAAAAAAA
>CAUYPK010022129.1:0-51378 GCA_963574355.1 Loris lydekkerianus
CCTTGAAGAAATTGGTCTGGGCGAGTATTTTATGAGGAGGACCCCCCAGGCAATTGAAGCAGCTTCAAAAATACACTACTGGGACTTGATCAAACTAAAAAGTTTCTGCACAGCCAAGAACACAGTAAGTAAAGCAAGCAACAGCCCTCAGAATGGGAGAAAATATTTTCAGGTTATATCTCTGACAAAGGTTTAATAACCAGAATGCACAGAGAACTCAAACGCATTAGCAAGAAAAGAACAAGGGATCCCATCGCAGGCTGGGCAAGGGATATGAAGAGAAACTTCTCCGAAGAAGACAGGCGCGGGGCCTACAGACATATGAAAAAATGCTCATCATCTTTAATCATCAGAGAAATGCAAATCAAAACTACTTTGAGATATCATCTAACTCCAGTGAGACTAGCCCATATCACAAAATCCCAAGACCAGAGATGTCGGCGTGGATGTGGCGAAAAGGGAACACTTCTACACTGCTGGTGGGAAGGCAAATTAATACATTCCTTTTGGAAAGATATTTGGAGAACACTTAGAGATCTAAAAATAGACCTGCCATTCAATCCTATAATTCCTCTACTAGGTATGTACCCAGAAGACCAAAAATCACATCATAACAAAGATATTTGTAACAGAATGTTTATTGCAGCCCAATTCATAATTGCTAAGTCATGGAAAAAGCCCAAGTACCCGTCAATCCACGAATGGATTAATAAATTGTGGTGTATGTACACCATGGAATATTATGCAGCCTTAAAGAAAGATGGAGACTTTACTTCTTTCATGTTTACATGGATAGAGCTGAAACATTCTTCTTAGTAAAGTATCTCAAGAATGGAAGAAAAAGTATCCAATGTACTTAGCCCTAATATGAAACTAATTTGTGGCTTTCATATGAAAGCTATAACCCAGTTATAACCTAAGAATATGGGAAAGGTTGAGAGGGAGGGGAGGATGGGCGAAGGGAGGGTGATTGGTGGGATACACCTGCGGTGCATCTTACAAGGGTACATGTGAAACTTAGTAAATGTAGAATATAAATGTCTTAACACAATAACTAAGAAAATGCCAAGAAGGCTATTTTAACCAGTGTGATGAAAATGTGTAAAACGGTCTATAAAACCAGTGTATGGTGCCCCATGATCACAGCTATGATTTATTTAAAAAAAAAAAAAAAAAAAATGTCCATGGTTTGGAAGTTCTGTGTCAGGAAGTTCTGTGTCAGGAACTTAATTAAAAAAAAAAAAAAAAAAAAAAGTCCATGTTTTGGAAGTTCTGTGTCAGGAAAACTAAATATATACTTCTTGTTAACACAATGTATTATAGATTTTATGATAATGGATATTCCAATATTTAACTAGCCCTTGCATTCCTTAAATAAATCTTATTTGATGATCCATTATTATTTTTAATGAGATAGTGAATATTGCTAGCCAAAATTATGTATAGGGTATTTGCCTAGACATTCATAGCTAAGATTGTTCTATAATTTTCCTCTTTGGGGGTATCTATCTAAGTTAGCTATTTATATCATGCTTATTGCTGCAATGAACTTGGAAAATTGTTTTAATTTTTATGCTCTAGAACGGTTTATATAGCATTAAGGACTATCTTTTCTGAAGGCTGAGTAGACTCCCTTTGAAAACCATCCAGGTCTGATGTATTTTATCATTCCTTTGAAAACCCCCTAGGCCTGAAGTAGTTTACCATTCTCTATTTCTTCTGCATAAATTAGTGTACGTTTTCTATCTCTAATGGAATTCATTTTCATAAAGTGTATTTATCTACATAACTATACATTTCATTTAACTTTTTAAATTTTTTAACATAAAGTCTTCAAAGTAAGTTCATTTTCATATATTTATGTTGTTTATGTAGTTTTTTTCTCTTGTAGTTTTAAATTTTGTATATTTTCACTTATGTATGCTATTTTTCTTGCCTGATCACATTAGTAATAGTATATATATATATATAGCATTAACTTTTCCCAAGCCAGCATTTTAACATGACAATTCAAGCTCTCACTTTTCTGTTTTCTACATCATCATTTTGGCTTTTATATATATTTTTTCCTTTCTTTGTCTCTGTTTCTGATTCTTAGCTGAAAATTTAATTTATTCATTTTATTCTTTCTTTTTAACCACTTATCATGTTGAAGGATATTGACTGTATTTTGATAACTGCTTTCAATGTTTCCCATGTGTTTAGGCCTGAGATACTATTTTATTTAATTGTGTAATTTTGGTTTATATTCACTTTGAGGCATACATCGGGTATTATTTAGTAGGAATAATTTTAATTTTTTCATATAGAAGTCCTTGTAAAATTCTGTTCTCCACTGTAAATTTTATTACATCAATTATCAGTTTTATTTTATTATATTACATCAAAAATCAGAGAGTTTTAATAATTCCACTGTATGATCATGACTCATGCTTTTGTTGTAGCCTAATATAAAGATCTAAATAAGTTATAATAAATAGTCAACCTCCTTAATGATTGTCTTCTTGATTATGTGTATGTGGTTTAGGTCTTTTTTAACTTTCCTTGTATTTTTTGGTCACCTGACCTTTCTAATATTGAGAGTAGTATCTCAATATGTCTAATTATTAGTATGTTTCTCCATGCATTTCTTATTTTTTTCTTGATTTAAAAAGGGGCTACTATGTTATTCAGTATCAAATTGTCATACCTGCATTGTGATTTGCAGTTTTTCATGTTAAATATCATCCTTTTTGTTTTTTTTTTACACTTCCTATTGCAATTCGTGCCGCATATAAAGATATTGATTTATGATTATCCCCTTTTCCTGGTTTCGCAATTCATAGACCTCTTCTCCTACAATGCCTTTCTCTTTAGACCAAACTCAATGACTCATTCTCATGATAATACCAAGGACTTGTCTCATTGCCAAAGTGACAAACGCTCCATGATTTCAACTCCAGACTTGCACATGCACTTGTTTGGTTCCCAACTCCTACTGTTGTAGCATTTTTTTTTTTTCCTTGTGACATGATGTATAAACCAGTCAAATTCCCATTTTTTCAGCCTCAATAATCCCATAATATTCCCTACAACTCATTCCCAGGTAAATTCCATGGCACCTTCATATAACCTCAACTACCTTACCCTTCTCTTTCATCTTTGTTTTCCCTTGAACTAACCCTAATTATCTGAGCACTTTATATCTACTCCCAAATAGATGAATTTATCTGAAGAAGAACATGACAGTATAGGATCTTGTTTCTCCATAAATTCAGGTGCATTAATCCTAAATTTAGTATTTAGCTATTCAGTAAGTCATTTTCTTCTCAATTAGAGAAGACGATCCTCAACTAGAGAAGAAAATAGGTAATACTTGGTTTTATTCTCATTCACAGCAGATGCCCATTAATATTTCACTGACAGAAAATGTATTCAATCAGATAAGAATTTCATCAAGTTCTACTACCAGACTGATGAACGTATTTGCATATGTGCCTTCTGTTCTCTTGTTGAATAAGATCCAGCTATGTACTAAATCTCCTCTTTCTCATCTTAGGAATTCTCCACTCCCTCATATTTCATATGCATCACCAATTTCTCGTCAAAAACCACCCCGCCCTCCAGTTTCAATTCTAGCTCTCTGCTATCATTCACATGAAAACTTCAGAATTTTGTCTAAATTTTCTTTCTTTTGAGACAGTCTCACTCTGTTGCCCTGGGCAGTCCTCTTGCCTCCTCTGGAGTAGCTGGGACTACAGGCACCAGCCACAATGTCCAGCTAGTTTTTTCTATTTTTAGTAGAGAGGGTCTTCCTCTTGCTCAAGCTGTTCTGGAGCTCCTGAGCTCAGGTGATCTACATGCCTCTGCTTCCCAGAGTGTGTCTAAACTTATTATTTATAATTTCTCTCTTTTCATTCTCTCTTCATGTCTTACTCTTTTGCTAATACCCTTCCATTAAAATTGATCTTTTTGAATCATTTAGTGACTGTGCAAATCCAACAGTTAGTTTTCAGTCTTTAATTGCTCATTTCTCCCTTAAAATTTGTTCCTTATTTTGTTTTCCAGAATACCACCCATTGCTTTATTTTTATCTCTAATCTCCCATATCTTCTGCCTTGTTAGATCTAACAATGTTATAGTCCCTCAAGAGGAGTCCTGAGACCTCAACTTTTGTACTGTCTTCTATAAATATCATGTCTTTCATTGCTTGAAATGTCATTTATATTCTGAGTTCTCACAAATTAATGTCTGCAGCCCAAACTTCTGTCCTCAATTTTAGAATCGCATATCCAACGTGCACTCAATGCAACCACTTAGGAGTCATACGAACTTCAGATGTAACATGTCCACAGTGAGACTCGTAATAATCTATCCATGATCAGTGACTACTCCCTGTTTTAGGAGATGCCAAGTTTTATTTTTCCAATGACTTAGGCTGAAAATGTGAAAGTCCCCCCTTTCTTTCTTGCTTAACCTCATTCAGTCACTTAGCAAAGGTTAAACCCCTTGTGATTTCTTATTAAATCTGCTGATAACTATCCTTTCCAAAGCCATCATTTTCTTTCCCCTAAATTATTGCAAACCCCAGATACACTGTGCAGTTCACTGTGCTGGAGCCTTGCACCTATTCCTCTGCCTTAACATACTTCCTTTAGATATTCACAAAACACTGCAAGAGTCACTCCATTGCCTCTTTCAGGTATTTTTCCACAATACTATCTATTCAGTGAGCCGCTCCTACCAACCTGCTTAATGTTCCCCCAAGCAAACTGCTGTTCCTATCTTCTTTCCATTCTCTATGTTGTTCTACAACATTTTTTCACTATATAATTTAACTTATTTTATGAGATTCATGTCTTTCTTCCCCACATGGAAGCTCTGTGAAGCCACTGTTTTTGTCTTATGTGTATTACTCTATCCTTAAGATATAGAAGATTATCTGGTACTGAATAAAACCCCAAATATGTGTTCAACAAAAGAATAAATAATGGAATTATTTCCCTGATGTTTCTTTAAAATAGATAACTCAATGGTAAGATACACACATCTTTAAAATAGATACTCAAGGATAAGATAGATACTTTCTCCATAGAATCTTTAGCCTGTGCACAAGGCGGTTACTGCCAGACTGCCCTTCCATAGACTTAGTCTGCATGCGATTTTCAGCAGTCTTTCTGGAACTGCTTACTTTGAGGAATTCTTCAAACACTGCCTTCAGGACCTGTTAACCTGGTTATCAGGGTCTCATTTTCTTGCTTGAGAAATATCCTAAAATCCCTTCACATCCATTGATTTTTCTCCCTCTCTACTCATTTTCCCTGGCTTATAGTAGCCTAATTGATCTCTATTTCCTTTGAACTCCCATGGCATATAAAGATTATTCTATAAAGTTAACTTTTGTTTTCTTCTCTATATGGGAACCTTATTTGTACAGGTGCACAACAAATAATACAAGAATAAAGGTAACAGTCTCTAATTTTTTTGTATTGCCTTCTACTTATCACTATGACAGGTATAAAGTTAGTAATGTCTAGTTTTCAGGTATTGACTCCATGATTGACTACTAGTGGTTAACTGATTGATAGATTGACTGATTTTTAGGGGCAAGGACAGAAAGAATATTCTGTAAAGAGGAATTCTTTTTTCACACATGGGAACCAAGGCTGAAAGGTTACTTAAAAGAGAGATGATCTTAAAATGCCCCCCAATTTTAGAAATAGCTTAAAATTTTATTTAAAATTCAGGAAAAAAAATCAATGTGGAAATTTAAAAGTTTAGGGTGTCAGATTTTAATGGACATCATTGTTAGAATTTTAGGTAGTTGTTATAAGCAAGGTTTATTGCTAAAACCAGAAAATGTTATCACTTAACTGAACAGAATTGCTTATAAATAATAATTTTTTAAATAATTCTAATGATGGTTGTTTCTGGTATCTTATTCAGGAGACTTAGTCACTAATTGTCCTGTGAGAATGTGATAGCAAATTATAGTCTTTTGGAGCACATCTGGATTCTTTGAAGACAGAGTTTATTTTAAATTCCAAATTTAATAAATGCCAGAGATTTCCCCAAAGGTGTCTAACCATCTGGGAGGAATCCTATTATTTCCTTGACTATTTGAAACATTTTTATATGAAACAAAAGAGCAAGAAGAGTAATTTTTTTTTTTTTTTTTTTTTTTTTTTTTACTTTACAGGGTAAAAATTATACATCTCCTTTTCTGTGTTAGCTTATTTATTTGCATACTTCAGTTAAAACCTCTATGGAATGATATATTCATTATTGTGAACAGCAGAAGATGCTTAGACACGCACTCGGAAGTTCCTCCCTCTGTGGTGCTTCCATATTGCATTTGTATTACATGCTTAGTAAGACAACTGCAAGCTGCATTTGGGTTAATGTATTTAAATTTTTATCAATAACTATGCATTTTATTAATTACTGAGTCACTTTATGTGTAATTATTCAGTAGATGATATATGCTACTCCTTGAAATAAATGTAGATTATTCAATAGGCAGAAAAAAGTCAAGCCCACCTGTGTGACTTGTATGCCTAAGAGTTTCTAAGATGCTCTTTGTTAATCATACACATATTAAGAATAAAGCTTAATTTTTAAAATCCAATTATATGATACACATAGAGGATAATTTAAACTAGTGATAAAAAGAGAATTTGAGTAAAAATATCCAGAGTTGGGTATCAAATATGATTATTTGTTATGTTATTATGATTGAATTATATCACATTTTTCGTATTCAAGAATTTGGTCAGATACAGATAACCTATTTCTTTTTTAGGAACTTAAACAGATAAGTGGATTACTGTGTTGTGATTTTCAATTGCTATATTTATGAAACAATTAATATAACCCTATGAAAGCAATGTACTACAGATTATTTACATTAAAAATATCAGATGGTGACTCAACCAATAATTTCTTCTATTTAATAGCCACTTGATAAAATGTATCTTTGTTTAGTGTTCTAGAATCCACTTAACTTACAAAGAACTAAGAAATCTGTGTTTCCATGTCAATTTAGTCTTTACCATTTAAAAACACTTCTTTCTTCTCCTTTTTAATTGTGGCTTCTATCAAACTTGTCACCTCATCAGAACTAATGGTTTTTTAACCTCCCAACAGAGTTCTGAAATGAATTTCTTGGCTACAACTGCAAGAGCTGCAATCCATCTAAATCACTTTAGAGTCTTCATCAATTGTGAATGGAGATTAGGATATGTAACCAATACAAATTTATAATCTAACCGATATCTTGAGAAATGCATCCTGTGTTGTTATTTTGTCTTAACTTTTTTTTTTTATTTAAAATATCATAATCTGTTATAAGGAGATTAGAAAGTAAGTCTATTTAAGTCATTATATACTACTATCCCTAAGAGTCTGAAAGTAAACATTGTTCCTATAAATAATACAGAAGCTATAAATTATTTAAACATTCAAAGTAGTATAAATATCATCTGAGGTCATGCATGTCTAAATAAAAAACAAGCATAAGACATTTTGAAACTATACTTTGCATTTTCCCCTTTAGCTATGGTGTTTTGAGTGTTTTCTAGATATGTGGAACCGCATGATTCTTTCTGTGTACTAATTTAATTTTACAATAACCCTATGCGGTATTGAATTAAAGAGTCTAGACAAATTTGTTAAAAGGTATGAGGCTACATACCCATTGATGACAGAACATAAAGCAAAAACATTAAAATAATGCCACCTAAAAATCCGAGTGATGGGCTAATTCAGAAAATAGAATGACAGTCAAATATGGAGAATCAGCCTGCTGGATCAGTTTCCCTAAAGCTGAACTTGCTGTCATCGTAATCTAGTAGAAAAATATAAATGGTTTAAGTTTGACAAATTAGTAGCAACTGAGTATGGATTAGGTGAAGCGTGAGACCCCTGGTGGCCCAGTTTTAGGGAAGCTTTCACATTTTCCCGGATTGTACGTCCCACAAGATCAGGACTACAGTAGCTTCTCACAGGTCCAAGAGGCTGCTTAGGGTTGTGGCAGGGAGGGATGTACTCATGTCAGAAGAAACACAGAACGTTTCCATAACAAAAGATTCTCCAGGAAAAAGACTTCTTCAGATTCTTCTACTTGAAAGAAGGGTAGTTATCCAAGTCTATCCCCCTGAGCGTTTCTGAAGCACTTCTGAAGGTCAAGCTGGGGCTAAGGCTGCAACCCACTAAAATGTGAGATTTAATCATAAAATTACAGTATGCAAACCCTACCCTGGATCATACCACCACAGCGACAGAGTTCCATAGTAATAAAATTAGAAGTAAGTGTTTCCTCAAAATCTGAGGGGGCACATCTTGGAAAGAGACAGGAACCAGACATAAGACATTTTCACCATCAAAATAAATTTCATTATGGTGCCCCATGATCGCATTAATGTACACAGCTATGTTTTAACAATAAAAAAAAAGAAAGAAAAAACAAAACAAAACAAATTTCATGGCAAGGAATTTTAGCCCATTTAACAAAATAAAAATCAATTTGCCATTAAAATATAAATAAATTAAATGATAATTTCTTACCTAATAATAATGTGTTTACCTGATTTGTCTACACTAATTAATTATGCAATTATATACCACATCATTTATATTCTGAATAAATAAGTAGTGTTTAGTTGTTAATTTGGCAAGTAAGAAGTAGGGAAGGAAAAAAATATTGTATTCATAGTAAAATGCAAATAAATAAATGCAGAAGGAATGATGGGGTTAGAACAATCATTAGTTTTCATAAATACTCCATTAGGTAATTGAAGGAAGAATCATTTTTGTGTGAATGAAAGTAGTAATTGTTTGTTAAGAAATAGGAAATTTACATATTCTCCAACTACTTATTAGATTTAGTTTTTAATAAATACTTATAAATAACGGTGAATAAAATGATAATATTAGAGAGGACTGAGTCTGGGAGATATTATCTTATACAAGTGAAAAAAGTTAACAGCATCTTTAATGGGATGAACTCCCATCATCTCCTGTCTCCTATGTGACCCTGGAAAAGACACAGCAGGAATCCTTGGTGTTTCAAACAAAAGCATAAAATCTGTATCTATTCATGAGGAAATAGAGAAATTCCTATTCATGAGGAAATTGAGAAATGTTGTAAAAAATAACTAATATCTACTCTTCGAAAATATCAAAGTCATGACTACACAACATACTGGGGATAGAATCTTAAGACAGACATTACAATTAAATGCAACACGCAATCCTAGACTGAATTGAATTGGACTTTTGGACCTGATTTTGGTTTTGCTTTTGTTACAAGGAACATTCTTGAAATAATTGATGTAATATAAATAAGCTTTGTACATTATATAATATCATTAAATGAGTTAATTTCCCAGTTTTCATAATTCTACTGTATTAATAGAAAATATTGCTACTTTTAGGAAAATTTATATATATATTTATAAAATTTGTATATAAATTTATAAAATTTAAATATATATTTATGTATAATTTTAAAATTTACATATTTATAAAATTTATATATAATTATAAAATTAATACATATAAAGTATTTATAAAATTTATATATATATCTGTTTTCTGACAGCACAGAATCTAGAATAGATGCATCTACTTCCTTAACTCCTATCCAAAAAGACAGAACATTCCCAGACACAGTGGCAGACCCACTCTGATGGATTCCTAAGTTGACCCCCCATAGCCGTCCATGGTGTTTGATTTCTCTTCCTCCATCAAGTTAATAACCTAATAAATTGTTTGAGTACAGTTCTAGTCCAGATGGTTTGGGGGCTCTTGGTTTCATTACATAAAAAATACAGTGCTGCTTTTTCTATCAGCCAACACGGTATCCAGAAGAGGGAAACAAACCAGGAGCTCCAAGAGCCATGAGATGTCAAGGACAAAAACCTGGGGCGTATTTATTTCCTTTATCATCATAAGGACCGTGTTCTCTCTGCTTTCAGAAAGCGTCCTGCTGCGTAGTGCAAAACTCCAGTTAGCGAGGTGGGCACTGTCCTATTTTTTGTCCTCTTATGTTGCTGTTTCTTGAGTCTCCTGGAAGAGTTAAAAGTCTCATACAGTCAGGCTGAAGTCTGTGTATGGAGGACAAAGGCCTCAGGGATGACTAATTCTAAGTTCACTAATTCACCTACTTTATCCATTTGCCAATGTCGGACAACCCCTTACTCACCTGTGGATAATTCCAGCTATTCCCAAATATCTAGCCATTTTTTTGTTGTTGTTGTTGTTGTTGTTGTAACTCCTAGTATGAATCCCTTCTCTGTATGTTTTTTCATAGAAAACAGCTGAATGATGCCCACTGAGGTACATCCCGTATGCTCATTCATACAGAGTTAGTGAAATGCCATTAGAACATGTGGATTACAAACATGGAATTAAAAACCATTTTATTGAAATATACTCATAGATATCTCACAAAAGATATATACCATTGATGCAAATATTGAATAATTAAATGAAAAGAATGATTTAGAATGAGAGTTGTGTCTAAAACTCAGTTGAAAGAATTTTAAAGATATCACCTTGGGAAATTTACTTAATTTTCTCTAAATTTAGCTTAAATATTTTTGGGTAGGGTAGACATTTTAACAATGTTGATTCTACCGATCCATGAGCGTGAATGCTTATTGCAGCACATCACAATGGCAAAGATGTGGAATCAATGCCGGTGACCATGAGTTCATAAGTAGATGAACAAAATGTGCTATAGACACACCTTGGAATATGATTCAGCCATGAAGGAGGAGGAATGAATGCCTTTTGGAACAATTTGGACAGAACTGGAAATGATGTTAAGTGAAGGATCTAAAGAAAAAACACTACGTGTACTCGCTATTAAATTGGCACTAACCAAGGAGCACACGTGTACAGAGGGAAGTAAAACTCAGTGGAACCTAAGGAGGGAGAGGAGAAGGATGACATGGGTGAAAATCTACCCGAGGAGAACAGTGAATAGTATCTGACAGAATGGAGCGCGTATAATCCTGACTCCCACATTACAAGCATGATTCATGTAACCAAAAGCATTTATACCCCTATAATAGTTCAGAGAAAAAATAAAGAATTCACATTCTTTGCAAGTGCACATGGACCTTTGACCCACATTAACTTTTCCTGAGTCCTGTGCGGATGCACAACAAATTTTAAAAAACGAAGTAATTTGGAATATGAGATCAGATAATTAAATTTGCGAATGCATCCTAGAAAAAGTGCTGCATACCTCCTTACCAAATATCCCTATGGTATCCTGAGAATCCCCTGGGGAAGCTATACACCAAAACCAGTGTCTAGTCTACCCTTCAAAATACTTTTTATAAGTTCCTTATGTTGACCAACTCCATATGTTGGCCAGTTTGTTAGAGTTCTGGGGTGGTCAATTTACAAGAGGTTCTACTGTATTTTGAAAAGTTACTTAGTAACAAATTAGAATATCTATTGGGCAGAGGAGGGTAAAAAGAATTAGCGATTACAGATGAAGGGGGAAATAACAATGGATGGTGGATATTCATGGGGAAATAACAATGGATGATGGATATCATGGGGTGCCAGGAGTGAGGAGTGGGATAGTTTCACTCCCACACTGAGCTTTACTGCCCCACCTTGGCAGAAAAGAAAAATAAAAGACAAAAGTGGTAACAGTGATTTGTAGGCTGAATACGCATTTTCCAGATAATAATTGAAGATGAAACCTGTGGTTTATGAAATCAAAATGCCAAGTAAATCTAGAGGTCTTTCCCAGGAAATGCTGGAAATGGAGAAGCTGCAGTCTGCCATTTGTACCCAGGGCTTTTCCAAACCTCAATGTCTGCTCTGGCCGATGCCACAAAACAATTGTGCAATAACTGTTAACTGAGTGAAGCTGAACAAAGGATTGAAAGCTCTCTTTCTGTTAGCCAGGTGTTATAGTGAAATTTTGTTAAACGTACCAAAGTATTGGATTTTTATCCGTGGGACCTCAGCTATGATGCATGTTGCCAGGGTACATGTCACATCCATTAAGAGTAGAGTAGAAATGTCTCAACACAACAGTTAAGTAAGTGAGGTGAAGGCTATGTTAGCCAGTTTGATGTAAGCATTCAAAATTGTATATAAAATCAGCACATTGTGCTCCATAAATCCATTAATGTACACAGTTATGATTTAATAAAAAATAAAAGTAAACTGTTGCTTGTGGAAAAAAAAAAGTGAGAAGAACAGAATGAGGCCATTGGACACAAATACCTTTCTCTTCTAACTGCATGTCTTGGGCTTATTACCCTTGGGTATAAAGAAAAATGCCAGAGTGCTGTTTGCAGCTGATCCAAAATTAAATAGTGCTGTGTTGTAGCTTCTGGATGTGAAAGATGGCGTCTCTAGATTGTAACTATAGTAGCTTAGTCTCAGCCTGAAAAAGTCAGTATTTTTCCCTTATTACCTGGCTGTGGACATTCATAGTTTTTATCATGATCAGTGAAAAAAGAATGAAGGAAAAATAGCATGGTAGGAAAAGTCTCATAAATTTCAGAATGTCATTATAGCACCTGTCTACATCAAAAGTGCAATATGTCAACTGTCAGTCACAAGGCTTTTTTTAGTTGTCGTTAGTCTTATGGAAGAAGAAAGGCAATAAAGAAATGATTTTGCGTTTAAACTCCAGATTAGGAATACTTTAATCATATTATTTCTTTTCTCTAGAGTTTTCTCTAGACTAGTCACCCTGATATGCAAAATCAGTATCTGCCTGTTGAACTACATAAGAAATGTATTGAAAAAGTCTGTGAAATCATTTTAAAAAACTCTCATCTCACCGTGTTGTACAACATATAATTAGTCATCATTCCATTTTATATAGCACTTTTTAAATGATGAAATTATAGAAATGGAAAACAGGCCATGATTGTCCTGGGACAGTAGGGGTGATGGTGACACATGGGAGAGGTGGGTGTACTGAGACATGGGAGCATGAGGTATCTTTGTGGAGTTGGGATTATTTAGTACTTTGATTATGGTGAGCTTATTCACGTGCTAAAAGTTCATAGGACATATAAACACACACAAATTATTACAGGTAGAAACTCTAGTCTTCTGCATAACAATACAAAGGAGTGTATGAATATCAACATCCTGGGTCTGATGGTATACCACAATTTTCAGAGATTTAATGTGGGTACAGACTGCATGAAGGGTAAAAATGATCTATTTTTCTTATTATCTATTCTTCTTAGTAAAGTATCCCTAGAATGGAAAAAAGAAATCCAATGTACTCAATACTAATATGGAACCAATGTATAAACAATTACATGCCCATATGAATGATAAAATACAAATATAGTCTAGGGGGAGGGGTGAGGCGGAAATAGGGAGGAGGTTGGGGGGTGCAATTGGCAGGAAAAGGGAGGGCAATTGGGGGAATCTCACCTAATGT
Source organism: Loris lydekkerianus (assembly GCA_963574355.1). Taxonomy (NCBI): domain Eukaryota; kingdom Metazoa; phylum Chordata; class Mammalia; order Primates; family Lorisidae; genus Loris; species Loris lydekkerianus. Next base: position 13,418 of record CAUYPK010022129.1, read on the forward strand.
GCACAATGCAAGGGTGTTCAGCACGTTCCCTAGGTGAAGGAGTCTTCTGCAACTTGAACTTTGCCTTGATAACAAGGTAACCTAAAAATTTGTACCCTCATATTAATTTAAAAAACAAAAAAAAGTAGCTTACAAGAAAAATCCCCTTTGAGGGAGGCGTGACTGGTAGATTATGAAATCACAGGTATGAGCTTTGGAGACCCATTAAATCCAACAACCAGTCCTTAAATAAATAAATTAATTAATTTTTAAAAAATCCCATGTGAATAAGTAAAAATATTACTTGAGAATAAAAAAAAACAATATTACATGGTTGAGACCAGACATATCGGTGTTATCTATACATGTGGATAAACTTATGTGCTCTATTTTGTCATTCAACAAAGTATATTTTTCTAAAAAAAATAAATAAATAAATAAATAAAAGTGAGAAATATTTGAAAGAGGGAAGTTTTATAAAATGTCAACATAGCTTCATCCAGTTTGTTTCCTACAATCAAATTACAACTATTCTTGTTTTTTTAAACTCATTTGAATAGCTCCCTGTCCAAGTCTAGGGAAGTCCCATTTCCAAGGGCAATATTACAATGTTAGGGAACTTGCGTTGCTCCACTTTTGCAAGCATCATTTCTAATCATAATATTGCTGGTTTAATAGTCTTGCCACTTTTACTTAATTTTTTAATTACTATTGACACCATTTTTTTCTTATGTTTATTGGCTATTGCTGTTACTTTTTCTGGGAGTCTTCTTTCTTTTCTCTTATTGTTCTGTTTATTTCTTCTCCTCTTCCATTAATTTTTTTTTTTTTTTTTCTCTATCCCTCTCCCTCTCACAGTGATTGAGATTGCTGAGAGTTTTCAATCACCTCTACTCACTCAACCAGTGTCACAGCTCTGGGAATAATAATCACAAATGATAGACTTAAGTACTTTATTTTATAATTATTATCATTAACTCTACGCATTTACAATTTTTTCAGAATATTTGTTAGTTAAAAAACTGAAATTGTCATTGAGATCATTGTTCTCAGTTTCTTCCAGAAGAAAACATGGATTCAAAACATTCTCAGGCTTTTTAGATGTTTTTGGTAATTACTCTTTCATAGTATCCCAATTACATAATAAGATTATATACATATATTCCTTGCTCATAAATAATTTACCTAGACCATTTTGATGATAGTAGACAGCTATTATGCCTTGAAGTTATGCATGTAAGGTTAATTGCAGCACTAAGTATTTTTTACTAAGTATATTAACATCTCAGGAGACAAACTATTTGTGTAATTCTTTAATTTACATAAGTTACCAACTGATTAATGAAAAAATTAAAGTTGATGTATTTGTGACTTCATTATAATTTCTTACATCTCAATAAAAATAGTCATAGTATGTAAGATACCGTTTGGGTGTTTTATATACACATATGCTGTGAGATTCATTTTGATGTTTTTATCCTTGTATATAATAAGATACTGTTTTAAAGATTTAAAATGTTATAGTCCTATAAATCCATTTCTCATGGAGTAATCCTGCAGACTTAGAGTGGGACTTATATTTTGTCATTTTTTAGTAGTGAAACATACTAAATCTGCAAATAAGCAGTATGATTGTAACTGAATCCATAAAAAATGTCTGATAATGTATATCATTACTACATTATATAAATTACAGTTTGTCATTAATAAATCACAGTTTATATTAATGAATAGAAGGTTCCTTTCTTATGTTTTGTTAAGCACAATAGGACCTAATCATTAAAAAGAATGCTACTGAATCTTAGTCTATTATGTTATAAAACAACTCATGGAGAATTATTTTTCTCACACAAACACACACACGTATTTATTATAATTTGATTTATCCTTAACTCAGAAGTTTCTTTTCCAATGCTAAGTCAACTTAATGGGAAAGAAATTATCCTGACATTAATTTCACTGCTCCGCCAGGTTGTAAATTTGCATTTTCAGCTATGGCAGAATTTTCTAAAGTGTAATCACACTGAACCATGAACTGTAGGTAGTTACATAAGCGTGCTCACTAATGTTCAAAGATATGAAATAAAATTGTAACTGTTCTGTACAGAGTAGGTGCTATATGAGGTTGAGCAAGGCACTATCATGAACGCATTTAATGTGGTACAAATTCAATGCATGTTTTGACAAAAGATAAAAGAAGGCACAGTTCTGTGAATGTATGTTGGTCACCATGTCAACATTGTAAAGAAATGATTTTTATTATACCCTACTTTCTAAATTGAATATTGGGTATGTAAACAAAATATAGATTGTAGTATATAGCCTGGCATAAAATTTACTGCAGCTAATCTGTGATACTGTTTAAATCTGTACTCATGTGGGACCTGATATTCCAATTACATTTTAATTTTAAAATTATCACAGTGTGCACCTTTACATTAATCTGAAACAAAAAACACTAAATTTAATTACATTTTTGAACATGTGAATATTTAATATATGTGTTTTCTAGGAAAAAAAAAATGTTCCTATGACTTCATTTACCATTTCATTTCATTATATTGTAATTAAAATAAATGATGCATTTGGACTCAATGATAAAAGATATTAATTTAGTTATGCACACATGTAAATATAAATATTACAATTGCAAATTTGTATCAATATATTTAAAGTAACAAAGAATTATGTTTAAGGAAAACCCCATTTAAAAGAAAAGCAAGCGTTTCAAAATTATTAATTTTCAAAACAAAAACAGCTCTAAAACTGGTTGCAATATAAAATTAATCTCTTAAATTTCACTTAGTGAATACTGGATCTTACATGAAGTTTTTCTAACCTAATTATTTTTCTAGTTATTATGTACATAGCATCATATCTTAAAATCTAAACCATTTTCTTGAACACAGACTATATTTATATAACCAAAATTTAACCATATATTGTGTGACCATCTGGTGACAATAAGACTTCTTATATCTAATCACCAGCAGTATGGAGTCAAAAATCCATTATATGAAACAATTTACATTGAAAGTACAAAATGTTTTAAATTTATGGCCACCCTTTACTTGTAACCCCAATATAGTCAGGAAATATAATTTTCTATTGATATAATTTGCTCGTGAAAGAGAGGGTTAGAGAGATAACAAAGGGCCTTGTAATAGAAAAACGTGACATGTGCGTATCAATGACCTAGGTTTAATTAGTCCCAAGTTTCTAGTTGCATGATGTGGACAAATCTCATTAAAACTCTTTCTGCTTTGGTTACTCCATTTTAGATATTAACCTGAATGTTGTTAGTGTAAAATGGCTTCTTATATTTGTAGTATATAGATCTATTTATTTAGCACACTTACTGAATGTGTAGCACATTCAACACTGTAGCTAATGACGGGGAGATAAAGACACACCCACATAAATATGTGGAGCATATCTTTATGGTGCTTGTGGTTTAGAGGTGGCACAGAGGTCAATGAGTAAATGCGTGTGTGAATAAATACCTGAATAAACTTGGGCCAGTGCAAACTTATAGACTGATAATATGTTCATGGTAAAGGTTGGCAGAAGATTGACCTCATGGTCATTTTGTGCTTAAGAAAATATGTCTTGTCATTGTGAAAAATTAAGCTAGCATTTAGCTTGGTTTTAGTTATCATTTGAACAGCACAATAGCTGATTGATCTAATTTTCTGTTTAGCAAAGAGGGAATTCCGGTTTTTCCATTTTATACTGTATGACCTGGGCATGTTCCTTATTTTCTCTTAGCTTCAATTTTCTCAACTGCAAATGAGGGATAATAGCAGTACCTATTTGCAAGACTTGGGAGAATTGAATAAGATAATACAGATAAAATGTTTGGCCAATAATCAACCCTCAATGCTTTTGGCATTATATGCCTCTACTCTTATACTTCACAGGGCAAATTGATATTGATTAAGTAATTGTTAATGTGTGGAGACGTTATGGGGAAGTAGCAAGTATTTCTTGTTCTATATCTTAACCTATTTTGACACTTTCTGATGTACTCCATTCAGTTCAAATGTAAAGTATGTAGCTCTGCATACTACAATAGCATTCTTTTTAAGAGCCAAAGTGAAATATTTGAAACAATAGTGATTATTGTCAATGTTATAATTATAGTAACCGTAATATTTTTAATTTTGCAAGGAATTTTTACAGCCATAGAATCTTAGACACTATTATATTAATTTGAGAATATAAATATTTGAGATGTTTAGTGCACTGAAACGCTCATCAAAGTATGCCTCGCTAACAAGTGGTGAAACTACCGCTGACATACCTATCTCTAGAACCTTCTAGCATACATTCTAGCATATGTATTCAAAAATTGGAGGGGCTTGTTATGTGAATTAGCAGCATTTGCAAACATGTTTGGTTTTTATATTGTTTTAATACTTTTAATACTTTTTAAATATACTAACATATAGGTCCCTTTCTCTCTTGACATACTATATCAAGTCCTAGTTCATGAATTTTGCTATTTTTTTTATTTAATGGAACTTGAAAGGATTAAGTTAGAAGGAATTATCTAGGCTAACAAAGGGCTTGAAATAATCCATAAAATTAAGCCCCTAATTTTTTTATCCTATTTCTCAAAAAAAGAAAGAAAGGACTATTCCTTCAATTTCTAGTGTAGAATTTAGTAAACAGTTGAACTTAGAATTCAAACTGGAGTATCTCAGTGGGTAGTCGCTTGGCTATTGGGATCAATTGGCTTCATACTCAAGGCATTATGGAGTTAACAAACATTTTTCAGAATTCAACATTGCTGTAGTAAACCACTTAACTTGTCATCCTCTCAGGAGTAAGATTCTGTGGGTTTAAACTTTAGTGCCCTGACAGTGTGATTATCTGACACCTGTCATTCCTTTCCAAGCCCTGCCATCTGTATACTCTGATTTCCATCTTTATTATTTCCTTATAACTTTTGACTATTGTTTTATGTCTTCATATCTTTTTGCTTACCCTCTGTTAATTCTCATTATGTACACTAAATTCAAACTCCTTAATAAAAAGTATTTTATTGGATTGAAAATTCAGATTTTGGGATAACTTATTCCCTATCTATAGAATTGTTGTGGTAGTCTAACATACAAAGCTATGGAAAGCATACATTTCTGTCATTGAATCTGTAAAGGATGTTCAGTTTATACTGGTCAAGCCAGGGCAGCAAAAGAGTGTGATGCCAATCATAGTAATCATCTGTAAGGAGCTACTTGGTTAACTTACTCGGAAAGGGGCTTGTGGGTGTGATGCCGTCTCAGAGCGTTAATCCCAGGACAGGTACAAAAGCTATACCTGTCTTCAAATTCTTTCTTATTCATGTACACTTTCACCTCTATTGAATAATAATATAAATTCACATGTATAAGTGTTTATGTGTATAAATGAGTTATAGTGCTTCTTTGCTTCTTAAATGCCTAATACAGGCAATATAAAACAATGTGTTTACGAAATAGAGAGATCTTGATGAATTCAAACTTAAAATGAGTTGCTTTATTGTGAACCTAACATTAAGTATTATTTTACTTTATTCAATATAGCATAATAGTTAAGCGCACACACTTGGAACTCAGATCAGAGTTGGATTCTAATACATTCTTTAGCAATTTTTAATTTTCTGATTTAGGTGATCAGAAATATTCTCAGTTTTAATTTTCAGGATGTTTTAACTATTAAATGATATAATGCAGAGTCCAAATACATAAGAATTAAATTTATCTGCCATTATTATAGTGTTACTATTTATTAGAATCAATCTTGAGGAGAAAGGAATTGTAACTAAGAAAACTGTTCGTGTGTGATATTATTAGTTAATTCTAATAAAATTGTATTGGTTTTAATGGAGAATACCTCAGTTGTAAATGTATAGAAATTATTTAAGAAATCTATTTAATTAATACAGCAGTAGTATTATTACTCAGTTTAGTCACTAGATACATTTACCAAGATCAAATCCAAAGTACTCAGTGGGGTTTGGAAAATGACACATTTCTGTACTCGAGAGCTATAACACCTGTCAAAAAGTCCCTTACCCAACTGCTTAAACTTTAAATGTAGCTACTTCAAAGACAATCTGGGCTTTTGTAGGAAAAATGCTAACTCCTTAGTGATTTGAGAAAATTAGGACAGTTATATCAGTGATTGCCCTAGGATACAGTCAACTACTTTGTAAATTTTAACTTATTTACCTTGTATTTTTAGCTCAACTCACACCAGGGAAAGAAATCAATTTGTTTGGTCTTAAGTAACATGTATTTTTCTTCATTATTACTGATATCACATAGCTTCATGTCTTTACAAGGATGTTAAATATTGAAGCTTAACTGTTTTCTTTTTTGAATGATATGCACCTTTCTTTGAATAAATTAATGAGTGAATTAAAAATATTTACATTTATAGCTACAGAAGCAGAGCTGAAGCAAGACTTGTGTTAATGTCTTGATTCATCTTCTAAAAGTCTTTGAGGCTTTCAGTCTGGGGATAATACAGATGTCGAGTATGACCCTAGTTTAACAATATCTCCTATATTGTTTAATATATTGTTAATTGAGACCCTTGTAAAGACCATAGACACGATAAAAATGTACCATTTATAACATATTCAGACTATAGTGACATGATTTTTTAAAGGAAACCATTAGTAGCGTGGATGTTACCTTCCTAAGCTTGGGAAACTAAAACAGGTTATTCCCAGGAGGTATCTTAAAGGCTATATATTTTCAAAGGGATATTAAAATACTGTGAGAGTACCATCAATTCTTTCATTTTGTCTTTATACTATTGTGTTAGTAATAAGAAACATAATTACTTAAATTCAGAAATAGTGCTTTGTGTTTGAGAATGGTACAAACTTTACTGAAGGCAGAACATATTGCATTATTTCTACTATTGGTAAATACTACGTATTTTATGGTGGTCTTTCTCCAATTTTAGACTGTTTCTGAACAGAGTTCAAGAGATAAGTATAGCTTCCATGAAAATATTCAAAATATGTCATTAATTTGAAATGTAGAGGTGGCTGTTAAGAAACCTGTAAGTTGAAAGTATGAAATGGCTTGAAGGCAGCACTAGGAGGTCCTGGATTACAGTAAGGAAGCAATGAACTGAAAAGAACTCGTTTTCTTTTCCATCAGCATCAGGAACATCCAGATTCATTATATCACACGTTTTGTTAAATAAAGCCTACTTTATTCTTGAAGACACATTAGCTCGCCCTATTATTTTATTATTCATTCCTCATATTATTTCTTTTTCCTTAGTATGCAGTATTTTCATTTATTCATCTTGATTTTTCTCTTTAGCCTGTTAGTTTTCCTCCAGGAAATTGGGGTAGAAGATACTAAAAAAAAAAAAAGAAAAGAAAAAGAAAAACATTCACATACCAGTATGTAAGTTGAAAATGTGTTTACATACATCATTGCCCCTAGGATCCAAATGCCCCAGAATGCGAACAATTTGGAATCTGAATGGAAATTTTGAGCCAATTTTGCCCCAAATCCAAACACTGCTTTGGAATCGGAAGGCCCAGCACACTGTTCATGTGCTTTAGTGCTGTGTTTCCCCAGCCCTCCAGCCACCCAGATGCTTCATCCTTCAATTCACTACAGAGCTGTAGTGAAAGCATCTCGTGTGATTTTCACTGCTAACTTTACACTTTTGTGCCTGTTTTTGTGTGTGTGTTTTTATTTAACGATAAGTAAGTATATTTGCCATGGGTCCTAAAAAGTGTAGTGAGGAAAGTAAGAGTACGAGGAAAGCTGTTAAGAGCTACAGCTGAAGTTAAAAAAGAGCTTATCGCTCAGCGTGAGAGCTGTACGCATGTGGCTGATGTCACTACGTTCAGGATGCCTACATTGACTGTACGATTTTGAAAAACAAAGAAGCAATCACAGCAGCTGATGTGGCAGAGTGGATTACGATGCTGACCTCTAGGAGATGGCAAAGTATAAACGAGATGGAATAAACTCCTCTTACTTTGGATTAATGAAAAACAGCTAGCTGCTGATGTGATTTCTGAAATGATAATTTATGAGAAAGCCAAGGTCAAGGCGAGCCTGATACTGGTGCTCAGAAGGAGGGGTTTAAAGCCAGCAGGGGGTGGTTTAAGAACATTAAGAAAAGGACTGGAATCCATAGTGTTGTTATGAATGAAGAGGCTGCCAGTCCTAATTCGGAAGCAGCGGAAAAGTTTGTAAAAGAGTTGAAGGACTTTGAACAGTGAGGGTATGTTTCGGACCAAGTGTTCAATTGTGATGAAACAGGCCTTGTTATTTTTAGGTTCTTATATTTTTAGTTTTATTAATATACATTTTTATTCAAATATTATTATTTGTTAACATTTTTACCTTCACATACAATGTATGTCCTGTAAAATCACTTTGAAAATTTGAGTTTGTGGAACCCAGGAATGGATTAATATATTTTATTTATTATTTTGATTCAGTCATACCTGTGTACATGAATACAATTATGGGGTACAATGTGCTGGTTTTATATACAATTTTAAATACTTTCATCAAACTGGTTAATATAGCCTTCACTGCCTTTTCTTAGTAATTGTGTTAAGACATTTATATTCTACACTTCGTAGATTTAGTTTCTTTTATTTTAAAGGTGGGGGGACTGTCTTGGAACTCCAAGGATTTGGAACTCTAACCAGATTCTGCAACTGATTAACTTGGGATTTCAAGGTATCTCTGGATGCCTAGCCTTCAGACTGGCCTTCCCAAAATGTACTCAGAGCACTAACATTAGCCTACAGTTGGGTAAGACATCTGGCAGTACAGAGCACTGTTCAGCATGAGTTGCCTGCAGTCATGGTCACGGTCTGTCTGACCAGGAGCTGTGTCTTGCTGCCCCTGCCAGGCACCACGAGAGAATACCATAAGGCATACTGGTCGCCCGGGGAACAGATAATGCAAAATTAGAAGTATGGTTTCTATTGAGTATGCATTGCTTTTGCACTGTCTTAAAGTCAAAAATTGTTCTCAAACCCTTAGGGAACCAACTATATACAATTACCTAGACACTTCTCAGACTTTCTCAGGTATCTAAACAAAGAGGATCTGATGCTGTACTCAGGCAATGCATTGCTTTTTATTCTTGTATTTAAAGAGTGAAAACCTTGCCTCCTTCTGTGGACACTGCCTCAGCTATATATACTGAATATCCAAGAACTTGTCTGATTGATCCAGAAGTCCCAAAGACACTCCTTTAATTAACAACTCTTGTTAATGACCTTCAGCCTTTCCATTTGTCACTTTCATTAAGTTTTACAGTAGGTAGTGCTTTCCAAAAAGTTTTGATTTATTTTATCTTTTTATCAACTCTGTAAAGTAGAATGACCATATGTCACTATTGAATTCTACAAATTAACAAGTCTCAGATTAAGTAACTTTACCGAGATCTTAAAATATTATATTTAGAGATTCAGAAAATCTTCATCTAAGCCAAATAAATGTGCCAGTATTTGCTAAAGAACAAATGAAAAGTCTCTTCTTCCTGAGGTTTATGTGTTACTTTCACAAGGAAGAAATATCAGTTTAGCTGCTGTTCTTGGCATGATTAACAATTAAATTATGAATTCATATGGAGTTGAGAAAGCAGAGAAGACAGGCTTTGAATTTTTAAGTACAAATAAAAATTTTGTTCTTCTTTTACTGCTGATTGAAGATATAAATTATTTTGCATTCCTGACATGATTATAGCAAAACATCTGGTTGTGGTGTGTAAACCCACAAAATACACCAGAGCACTTCAGGAATGAATAAAATGTATAATAAAGATGGAAGAGCTTAATATAATAAGTTAGATATAACAACATATTGGGAATTAAGCGTTGTGTGGGGATAAATGTCTTATTTGTACCAATGCTAGCTTGCCAAAATCAAATCAAGATACACATGTGGTTTTTAAATATATTCAGCAAATATTTGTCATTCATGTTGAACTAAAAAACTGCTTAGGAATAAATACAGATGGTTACAGCTCAATTATGCCAACTTTTCAGAAAATAAAGTTTTATCATCTGATGTAACTTTGTATAATATGCATGTGGCTTCACTAACAGAACAGTTAAATATTTAAGGGCCAAAAAGTGGTCATTAAGTAGAAATCATATAAGGACTTAAAGTAATTTTCTTTAGCATTAGAAGTTTGTAACAAAGTATTTTCTAGAAATTTGAAAAAAACAATTCAAGTCCCACAAATACACATTTAGGGATACATGCGTATGTGTGTATTTAGTTTAAATTATGATTAACTACTTAGGAATTTGATCTTACACAGACACTATGTTGTATTTTACTCACTTGGTAGATGTTGTATCTCCTCTGGGTGATTCTTTATGTGTTCTAAGAATATTATAATATTAGCATACTAGAAATACTAAAATACTACTATGTTGGAATATAATCTCTCTTTCTTAAAAGGTCATATCCCTTATTTTCAAGCCTTATTAATTTTTGTTTTAATTATCCTAACACTCCATGGAACATACCTTACGGTGTTCAACTCTAAATGGTGCCAGTTATGGGAATCATTTTGTTTTTTAATGCTTTTCTTCATTTTCCATCTTTTAAATAAAATTGTTACTTTAAGAATTTAAAATAAGGTTGTTTTCTAGTAACATTAATCTCAGATTATGTTCTTCAAAATTATCATTGCCTAATTAGTCCACAGGCAATACTAATCAAAAATAAATTATTATTTATGGTGTGTTTCCCTTTTTAGGCATAATGTTAGACAGTAAAATTATAAATTTGACTTATCATTTGCAACAGAAAAGGAAAATCATAGGCTAATAAAATGCAGTAAGAGATATGCACATTTGTAAATATATGTAGAAGGCTACTACCCTGTTTCCCCGAAAATAAGACAGTGTCTTATATTAAGTTTTGCTCCCAAAGATGTGCTTGGTCTTATTTTCAGGGAACGTCTTATCTTTCCTGTAAGTAGGTCTTATTTTCAGAGGATGTCTTATTTTTGGGGAAACAGGGTATTTACCTAAAATCAAAGACACTTAGTGGAAACAGGGATGTTTAAAGTAATAATTGAAAATGAAGTAAGAGATAATGAAATTGTTAATGGAATTAATTTCCTGGCCCAGGGTGTATTTATAAGAAATAGACTGAAGGGGTGGCGCCTGTGGCTCAAAGGAGTAGGGCGCCGGCCCCATATGGTTCAAACCGGGTTCAAACCCGGCCCCACCAAAAAACTTCAAAAATAAAAAAAAAAAAAAAAAAGAAAGAAAGCAAGAAATAGACTTAGGAATACATGAAACTTTTTCAAGTAATGTCTACAAGTACAGAAAGGTAGCTCATAGAAAAAAGGGTAGTTGTGGGGTATTTTTCTTTTAAAAAAAAAAAAGAGATGAAACAAATCAAAGTGAGCTGACATTGGGAACATCCAAATATTTTAAACATTGCAAAATGAACAGATTTCTGGCTAAACATTACAGAATAAAATTCAGAAAATCAAACATAGGAAGACCAGTCTGGGAGCTGTCATACTCATCAGCTTTAAATGCTTGTGTCTGTCAGTGAAGACAGAAGAAAAAATTAGATAGTTGGTGAGAACATCGAAGAAACAGCAGGTGAAAAGAAGACGTAAAAGAAAAGACCCAAGATTGTGAAGTGAGAAGTTAGTTGCCTGGTGAAACTATTTACTCAGACAATAGTTGAGGAAACCTTGGTACTTGGAAGATGTGTTGACCAGGTAATAACACCTGTTGAGCATCATGTTCATATTTCATGTACTTGGCTGAGAAAATCACTATTTAAATCTTTTATAAAGGCTGAAAGATATATTCTTAGCCATCTGTCTCTTCAGAATGCAGAATATCATATTCTTCAGACACAAGATCAGTTTTTTTTAATTTTCAAGTTTATTATCTTTATCCCCCAACTACTGTGAACTCTTTGAGAGACGATACCATGGCTTTTATTTATTGACTATTCATTCAGAAAATATATGTCGAGTTGCAATTGTGTGCCAGACATTGTGCTGGCACTGGGGAAAAATTGATTTAAAAATACATAATCTCTACCTCAAAAACCTTTCGATCTATTGGAGCAGAGAGGAATGGATATTTATGACTAAAATACAGCGCAAATAATGGTAGTTATACAAGTCTACTCACTTTATGGAAACTTATTGAGGACCTGCATTTTGTGCATGGATGGATATTATTTGTATTTTACAGTTATAGATCTAAAGTAAAGGATTTGGAGGACTGACAGTTAATCAGCTTTCCAGGAAGGCATCTCACTCAACTGTAGTGATTGGGAAGGGGAACAGATGAAAAACTAACAGAAGGTATAAAGGAAAAAAGCACATTCCCAGCCCAAAACACAATGCTAAGAATCTTGACTTTGGCTTAAGAACAGCTATTGAATGATTTCAAGCTTGGTGTATCATGATACAATTTTCTTTCAGGCTGAAAAATAAGCCTGGATATAATACAGAGGATGAATTAGTCAGAAAGGCATTTTGAAAGTTTACATCAGAACATAACACAAATTTTAAGCTCTGTGTCAACGTGAGTACAAAAGGGATTGTTTTTTACAGCTATATGAGGAGCAATCTATGAAATAAAATAATCAATTGGACACAGAGAGTAATGAAAGTCACAGAAGGCTATACAAATAAGGACTGTGGTTATATTTGATCAGTAGGAAAAGGCAGATGCAAAGAGATCAGCAGATGTTGTCTGGGGGATTGGCAGCCTTCAGTTTCCTGAGCTGGATGAGAAAGGAGTGGGGAGAAAGATGATGAATTTCTTTCTGGCGGTTGATTGACAATACTTGTCCATTGATTTGAATCATATTCTGAATCTTCCTATTCTTAACTATCTGCCTACTGGAATGCAATTATTTTTGTACTTAATTGAGTACCATGTTACTCAATGAAGTAATTATTAATCTTAATAGCCCAAATCCAGAAGAATTAGTTTTCTTAATAGCCCAAATCTTTTGTTGTTGTTGTTGTTGGAGATTCATCAAAGGTACAATAAACCAGGTTACGCTGATTGCATTTGTTAGGTAGTGTCCCTCTTGCAATCCTGGCTTGCCCCCAAGAGGTGTGGCACACACCAAGGCCTAACCCCCTCCCAATAGCCCAAATCTTAAAAGATCCATCCACATGAGAATGGAAAAATAAACTCTAGAATATACTTTCATGGAATTAAAGAATAGCTTCATGAAACAATGTAGACAAGTCTTAAAATTACAATATTGAATAAAGGAAGACAGGCACAAAGGAATTTATGCCATATGGTGAATTTACAAAAAGTTCAGAGATTGGTGAATGTTATGTTTTGACATGCAATTTTAGCTGGTAGGAAAAAACTGAAAAGCCAAGCGATAGTGCCCATAAGAGCCAGGTTTGTGGTGACTTATTGGAAGGGTGGAGAAGTTTTGATGCTGAAGACATCTATATAGGACTTCTGGAAGGTTGGCAATGATTATTACTAGACTGGTTAGAAACTACATAGGTGTTTCCGTTATAATATGTCATTAAGTTGTGTTTTTGTGTTTCATCAACTTTATGGTGTATGTATGTGTGTTTATGTGTGCATTTGTAAAATAACATTAAAATGCAATGAGGCTAATTTATTTCAGTAAAAGAAAATATTTTATTTGAACTGATTTAGGTTAGTTTTTTGTTTTACTCTTTGAAAACTATATTCATTTTATTAAATAAGAACATTTTTGCATCTCTTTTTAGTGTACTTAAAAACCAAATGAAAAGTTGCCTCTAAACCAGTTATCAACTGTATTTAATATTTACTTCTCAACGAAAGTGCAATATTTTTGGATATAATAAACAGGCAGAATTCTCTTGTATATCCTTAACACACTGGTGATGCTGCTACTGATTATTAGAAATGTACAACTTGAAGAAACACCTGATTCACTAGATAGATAAAGCTAAGACTAAGAAATCATTAGTAAATATAGTTCAAAGAATAGTATAATAACATTAGCCATCCATCTAAGAAAATATTCAATTATTTTCCAAAAGAATGTTAATATCTTAGAATTTTTGCACACTTCTCAAAATATAAGAAAATAAACTATGCTAAATATTTCTTCTAGGAATTAATATATTTACTAATCTTGTATTATTAGCTTAAAAATACTCTTCCAATTTCATCACTTTTTGAAATACTAACATGTCAATCGCATTATAAAAATATATATATATTCTAAAGCAAAGCTTAGTGTTGACCCAGAACCAGATAATTTTTATGTTTAAATGACATTAAATATTGTCTATATAGTCATAAAAATGTACACTTATTTTTGGTATTGCCTTGTCTTTCAGAATGTACCCTAAAGTAAATTACTTTCCTAACAAATTTGGTAAAAATTTTTCCTAAGTTTCAGCTACTATAGAGGATAATGATCTATCACCTTGAGGTCCTCTCCATGGCCCCTCAAAGTTAATTGAATACCTAATATATAGAATGTATTTTAAATCTAGAAATATGCTCTAATAATTTGATGAAAATAATTTTATTTAATATTGAGATTTATAATATATAAAATACTTGATACTGTTTTATTTTTTAAGTACCCTGTTTCCCCAAAAATAAGACAGTGTCTTATATTAAGTTTTGCTCCCAAAGATGTGCTAGGTCTTATTTTCAGGTGATGTCTTGTCGTTCCTGTAAGTAGGTCTTATTTTCGGAGGATGTCTTATTTTCGGGGAAACAGGGTATTTACCTTTTAAGTATTAAGTATTTTATTTTAAATATTAAAAATCTAAGTATTCTTAGATTAGTAACACAAAAAGTTGAGAGGAAAAAACTAAATATGAAAATTATGATAATTTTTATACTACGCAACTAAGCATAAATCCTTAATTTGATAACTAAAATATTATGAGAAACCAAGAAGCACACAATTTTCTAAGGAATGCAAATCTCCCCCCCCTCCCGCCCACTACCCACTACTGAATTCATAAGGAAATTTCACACACATTATAAATATTGACTCATGTAATGGAAAATATTCTTAGCACAAATTTTATGGCAATTTAAAAAGTAGAATTCATGTAGCTGATTATTGTAGAACTCCTCAATAAAAACTCAAGACTTTGCATTGAAGTGCACATCAGCACAGGAATTTTGCCAGAGGCTACACTCATATTAGCTCAATATGGAATCTTTCTGCCACCAGGATCTATCAAATGCTAGAATGTAGACTTCTAAGAAAAATGGATAGTTTTTCTCTGAGACTTGTTCTCTAAAATAACATAATGTCTCTCAGTTGGAATTTTAATAGGACATTATAGCCTCTGGCAAATTACTAGGGCTAATAGTCTCTATGGCTGATTAAGGACAGATGCCATAGTTGTCCTGAGCAGGTGTTAGGATAAACATTTTATTATGAAAATTAAGAAAATAAACATAATGGGAGACTTTTACAAAGTCGTTATCAAACAGTACTCTCTTAAACAATAACTTTGGGTTAGAATATTTACAAGAGAGAAGGGAAAAAGGAAACAATCTAACCTCTATTCTCAGTTTTTAAAAAGTCACACTCGGATTGATGATCGTGGAGGGAGATAAAATATTATTTCTGCTATTTCTTCTTCCTCCCTGAATTCTTGGCAACTACTGATCTTCTTACTATCTCCATGATTTCCCTATTCCAAAATGTCATATGCATGGACTTATATGGTATGTAGCCTTTTTTTGGTTGTTGTATGCAATTTTTGGCTGGGGCTGGGTTTGAACCCATCACCTCCAGCATACGGGGCCAGAGCCCACTCTGTTGAGCCACAGGTGCCACCCCAGTATGTAGCCTTTTCACACTTGCTTCTTCCTCCCGTGGAATTTCTTCATCAGTATTCAACAATTATTTAGAATAAGAGGTGACTGACAGGGAGCTGGCTCCTTGCACCAGATTCCCCCGGACAGTCAGTTCTTTGGACACTCACTCTTGGGTGGCTCGGGAGTTCTTTGTACAATAAAAACTGTATCCTCTACCTGTATACTTAAAAATGGTTCATTTTCTGTTACATAATATTATTCCATAATAAAAAAATGTATATTACCTTCAAATATAATTAGTTTTGCACTATATTATAGATTTTCTAGAATTTCTCAGTGGGTACACTGAGAGAGTTAGGGTTAGGGTCAGGGTTAATGCCTCTCAAGTATTCTACATAGTAATTTTTTAAACCTTCGTGAACGTTCATAAGTACCTCCAAGTACCTGGGCTTGTACACACTGATAATTTGGATGAACAGTAAAGATAAAAATTCAAGGAAAACATAATCCCATTCCTTACTGAAACCAAACCACAGGGAGGCTATCCAGTAAAAATGAATTGCACTGCATTGCAAAAAATACATAAATAAAAGAGAAAGAAACTATGGAAGCCAAGAAAGAATAGGCTACGTGACGGTAAATACATCCTTGAAACAATAAAACTGTTCCTATAATTGGATCGTAACTTACCAGAGTATGGTTTAGAATCCGAAAAGCATTTTTGGTAAAGTTTCTCCTCAGACATTGACAAAAAAGATTTACTTTGTAAGATTATGAATGCCAGCTATATGAAAAAGCATTCAACATCCCACATTAAATTGGATGTATTAATGACAAGGAGACCATTGAGAAAACTGATTTCATAGTACAGGTTGAAGCTGGAAGCAAATGGAAAGCACTGAATGAAAACAAATAGCAGGGAAAGGGAATGGGATTGACCAGATCTGCAGTAAGTTTTTTTGTTTGTTTGTTTTTTTCCAGTTTTTGTCCAGGGCTGGGTTCGAACCCATCACCTCTGACATATGGGGCCGGTGCCCTACCCCTTTGAGCCACAGGCACCACCCGCCTGCAGTAGGTTTTAACTTTGTTTTTAACTTCAGGTGCAGGAGATTGAGGTAATTATGCCTGTCATTTTACGCAACATTGTCCTCATTCTATTATTAGTCCCTTCAAAGTCCCTCTCTTATTCCTCACCATCGGTTTCTTGGTCACTTATTTATTCCGTCATTCCCTCTGTGTATCTTCTGCCACTTTCATTATCAGCATTTGCATCCTCTTTCAGCCATTCCATTCTTTTTAATGATTTTTCTTTGTGTTCTGACAGATGGTTTCTACTTTATGCACACATTTTTAATTTATATAAATGTCATTCTCATTCGTACGTTTTTATGTCTAAGCACTGTTCTTTACTTTGTTTGAAGTTTCATCTTTTTTGCTCCATATCCATCTTTTCCTTTGTTTCACATGACTATCTGATTCTCTGCAGGTTCATGCCTTATATTTTATACATCGACCTTTCTGGTAACGAATGCTTTTTTTTTTTTTTTTTTTTGTCTGAATACCAACATACCAAGACACCAAGACATATGCACACCAGTAAACCATGCAAGCCCATCCTCAAACATCTCCATAGGACATAACACTGATTTGTTATATGTGATAAAAAGGAAACCATGAAAATGACTGAATTTTCTAGTAACATCCAGGAAGAGCATCTATAGTGAATTTATAACCCGTGATCACCTCTCAACATGGTTAAATATCACGTTTTGTCTCTTGATAGTTTTCTAAATGTTTCGCTAGTTAGAAATCCACAATTCTAAGCAGCCGTTACCAACGCTCTATTTAATGTTCACATAGAGAAGAGACATTTCTTTGTCTTTCAGGCAGATAGAAACTAACCTACATCTGCAGTATTTGTCTGGACTTGAGAAGTTACATGTTTTGTTTGTATTGTAAAATGTGTTATTTTTAATTATTATGGCTGTATAGTAATTGTATACATTTATAAGGTGCATGGGGCATTTTGATACATGCCTCTGAGGACTAACAATACGCATTCACCAAATCAGAGTAATTGAGACATCCGTCACTTCAGATGTTTATCATTTTCTTGTGTTAGTAACATTCCAAATTTCAGTTATTTTAAATTATACTCTAACTTATTGCCACATTTTTTTGCCTGACTACCTACACCCCAACACTTATGCAAACCAATAAACCATGCAAGCCCCTCATCAAACTATTCATAGGACATAGAAGCTGATTTGTTATGTGCAATGAAAAGAAAATATTGACAATGACTGAATATTCTACTAACATCTCAGAAGAGCATGGATAGTGAAGTGCTAAACAACAATGACAACAACAACAACAACAAAATAGCTGGGCATTGTGGTGGGCACCTGTAGTCCCTGGTACTTGGGAGGCTGAGGCAAGAGACTCGCTTAAGCCCAAGAGTTTGAGGTTGCTGTGAGCTGTGATGCCATAGCACCCTACAGAGGATGACATAGTATTTAATATCACAACAAAGATTTAACTATATTTTTGCACCTTTTAATCATCTCCACTTTACCCCTTCCTCCTCTCCCTTCCATCTGGGGTACCAATCATTCTACCCTCTGCCTCCAATTATTTTATTATTTAGTTCTCACATACAAGTGAGAATATGGGAGATTTGTCTTTCTGTGTTTATTTCAATTGAAATAGCACTCTCCAGTTCCATCCATGTTTTGGAAATGTTTTGTTTTGTTTTGTTTTCATTCTGTTTTCTGGTTATTTCGTATTGCATGGTGTATATGTCCTATGATGTCTTTGTCTCTTTGTCCATGGATGGACACTTATGCTGATTCTAAATCTTATCTCTTGTGATGGTCCTTTGACAGAGCACACTTTGAAGGACGAAATCAAAGCAGAAAAGAACATCAGTCAACATAGATATCTTTTAATCTTGATTTTCTTCCCACTTGGCAGAAATATTAACTGATTAATATAAATTAAAGTTCACTTTTATTTATTTTGCATCAGTTTTACTTGTGGCTTAACAGTCACTGTGCAAATGTCCAGTCTGAAGCCAGGTGAATGACTGGCTGGCAGAAATATCGCTTAGGTAATAGGAACTCTTTTTCAGCTCCCTCCCGAATTCAAATAGTCCCCTCGCTTTATACAAGTTTATAGCATCAAACTTGAGTCTTAAAATTGACAAATTAAAATCCTTATAACATTTATCATAAAGGAAAACAAGACCCATTTTTCACTGAGTATCGTAAGAAATTTCCCAAAAACAAAGACTAAATATAGCACAAGGAACAAAGTTAGACGCCTGTTTTAATGAGTTTCAATTTAATTTTTAACAAAGCATTATGGAGTTTATTGCATTGCAATAAAAATATTTCTCAATAAGCTGGATAATAACATTACAACAGGGAGCTGGGTGGAGCAGAGAGAGAGGTCAAGCTGTGAATACAGAGCAATAACAACATCCACTGACCCCACAAAGAGATCTGGAGCTAGAATGGCCCTGGATGAATGACCAGAGGTGGAACAACACGAGGGCTGCGTCTTTACACTGTCACTCTGCTGTTCAGTTATGTGAGCCACTCCAGGGAGGGTGCACCTTTGAGATCAAGGCTTTCTGCAGCTGACAAGGCTGAAGCTTGGTACCTGAGCAGTTAGAGCAGATCCTTCATTGGAGTGGAATCAGGTGGTTTCTCCGGCGGCATGTGTAGGAGCCCAGAGATGTTTTGCAGCTGGGGGACGAGCCCTCGGGCAGCTCAGCGCTCTGGGAACCAGATGAGAGGAGTCGCTCTTAAGTGAGCAGGTGTTGGACCTTGAGCATCTGTGTGGGAGTCGAACACGTGGGAAGGGAGCACGTGGCGATCCTTGAGCTCATAGCACTTTTACTTGATTTCTGGGCACTCGCCACACCTGTTAACCTCTCAATAACTAGCGATCGTGGAGGTGGCTTGCGGCTTTGTCCAGCCCTCCTGGGCTCACGGTCCTGCGTCCCTGCTGAGCCGCCCCGCTGGCTGCTTCCTGCCTGCGGAGCCCACGACCAAGCGGGGCCTGAGCTTCTCTGGGGATAAGGTGAGCGCCCGCCTCCACGTGCTGACAAAATTTGCCAAGAAAATACAGCAGGTTCTGGGGCAGAAAAACTGGCTCTTGATGAAAATTGGGCAAAGAATCAAGATTTCTTTATCGAGGCAACTGTCCTTAGCTGCCTGGTCACTGATACTTAATATTTCTAATGCTACAAATTGTACAGTAACATCTTTGCTCGACCATCTTTTTGCTGCTATTGATACAAAGACAGGGAGCCTCTTCCTGTGGGTTGTAACCTTGGCTGTTCCTCTGACCCAGCCTTTCACATCCAGATTTTGCTCACCTGGATGGAGGCATGACCTGGCCTCTGTTGTATCAGGGTTCTGTCATTTTTGTCACTACCAGTGAGCTGAGTTGTATGGTGGCATTTTCCCCCATCAGCTCTGACCCATACTGAAAGGTTCCACTGAACTTCTTGGTTATTTTTTACCCATGATTTCTAAGGGACTTGGTAATTGGACTATCCACTGGAAAAAGAGGCGAGGAATAGCATTTGGGGGGTCATGATATCAAAGGAAGTGTGAAAAGAAATCTGGGAAGGATATTTGTGCACCCTGGCCTCAGGACCAACAAGCAACCAGGACACGTTACCAACAGAAATTTGCCGCCTTCTTTATTTTCTGCCGTGGTTGTCCTAGGCTTTCTCTCTCTCTCTCGCTGCAAACTAGTTTCTTTTATGTAGCACAAAATTACATAAAGTAACTTATAAAGTAGGGTCACAGTTATCTTTCACGTTTACATCCAAAGAGAGATTGCTTAATTGGCTGTTTTTCTTTTCCTTAATTCAAGAAGTTCTAGGGAAAGAGTATGCTCTGGCTTGGGTTTAGTTCATGACTCTTGCTTGAATCATCCGTGGTACACATGTGAGGATGAGGTGAAGGAACGGTGGTTTTCATGGAAACAACATTGGGGAAGGAATTTGGAGAAGGTCAAAGGGGGGAGTTCCCACAAGAAAGATTCCATGACAGGATGTCAGTCTGTGATATGTGGTGAACAAACCAAACTTAGAAATAAGTGACACGTGGAAATATAATGAGGCATAATGGATAAAATGTAGAAAAATAAACAAGTGTTATGTTTCTCAATGGGTGCTTACCAGTGTCTGTCATAGAATTTATCAGATTACAGAAGGGAAAGACGCAAAAACAAAAAACTAGAATAGCACCATCCAAATTCACAGTGCAATAGATAGAAATCTATAGCAAACTTCAAGGAAGCTGACAGGGTCTTTGAAGTTTGAACAAAGACATGACCCATTGCATTTCTGCATGAAACAGTCTCCTTGAGGTTTACAAGAATCTTCAGACATTAAAATCCCAAGCTACTTTTTTGTTTGCAAGGGTCGATGTTACAGTTTGATAAACTAAATCAAGCACGTGGCAAATCACTATGGATATTAGACTTGTGAACCATATAGCAACCCAACACCAGAAAATTCTTTTGAATGGTACCACTGCCTAATCCCACAGAGAGAATCAGCTCACTCATCTGCGTCTTCATGAGTTTTCTGTCTTTTTTATATTGACACTCTCCTAATATTCCCTCAATTCCAGCTCACAAAATTACCTACAATTTTAAGCTGAACAACTTCAACTTAACTACTACTGCAGCCCAACTCATATACAGACACATACAATACACAAAAATACACAACTGCATTATAGACAATGAATATGTTACAAAACTGTTCATATGACGAATATAAAAAGCAATTATTTTGTTTTATGGAAACATATTTTTATTAATAGATACCTTTAACATAGTCTAGGGAGAAAATATCAATTTGTTCTGAGGGCTTCCAGTGAGGATTTTGTAATCATTTCCAACTAGAGTTTTGTCCTGCCTGAGCTGTTTTCAGGAGACCATGATGCAGGCCTGAACCAAATAAGAAATTTGTGCTGGCAAATGAAATCAAGGGAAAATGCTGCTTTAAAAAAAAAAAAAAAAGCAAATTTTAGGAAAGAAGGGATACAAGTTAACTCAGAAATAATGACTACTAATTGGGACAGCTATTCTGGTTTTACATAATAAAATGAATTTATCTTGCATTCCCTATCCATATAGTAGGCTGGAGTTAACTTGTATCCATAGGCTGAGTAGCTTATTAGCTGCATAAAACTCACTTAACCTCATTTGTTCTGTTTTAAATAAAATGAGAAAATGAGCTTATTTTCCAGGGTTCTTATAACGTGCTATAGTCTCAATATCTGCTAAAGTGCTGTGTGAACTCAGCTATTATGTTTACAGCCACACTTAGGGTGGAAATTAAAGATGTTATCTTAGGAGTCTGGAAGAAATTCTTAGGCATAGCCTTACCGTGACTAGTACATCTATGGGGTTATCAGACACTAAAGTCTTAGCCTTAATTTAACGGTCCAGAAATTTCATTTTGTTCAAGGCAAGGGGTGATCTTCTTTTTAGGGACTAAATTATTAGGTAATCACTGGCAAGTATCATTTGCAAAACCACACATGTGCTCAAGATTACCTCTTTTACCCACTTTTTACTAACAATAGGAAATGACATCCATGAAATAGACCAAATTTCTAGCAGTGTCCAGCATATGCTCCTTGGTATTTAAAGATAGCTGGGAAGCCAAGTTATAAGGGCATTCGGTGCTACTGTATATATAGGCTCTTCAGTAAACATTTGTGGAGACGTGAGAGCTTGTAACTTTTTAATTGCCACTGTATGAACCTTCATGTTAAAAAATGCATCTTCCTTTTAAGAGATCTTTCTTCAGAGTTTGTACAATACAGCTAATTAGTACAGAATTTGCCCAGTGTATTTAAAGAGATATTATTCCACCCACTCCAAAAGGTGGGTGAAGTAGTGGGGGCAAAATGTTTAGAGACTACTGTAAGAAATAAAGAAGTGTGTTTCTTCACATTTTTCAGAATATTTACTATGCTAATGCATTATGATTCTTTGAGCAGGAATATGTCATGAACTTGTTTTCTAAATTTATTTTTAAAAGAATAACTTTCTTTCCCCTTGACTCAGTTATAATTCCGCTGTTCTATTAAGCACAGCTGGGAAGAGAAGAATGTTAATAGTGAGTCTTTAGGCTTTGTGCCCTCAAAAGATTAGCATATGGAAGTCCCTCAGTCACCAACTTACAGATGGCAATCTTTAGGGTATAGAACATCATTATTAATTCATTACTTATCATTTACCTTAAGTAAAATGCCTTAGGGTTTTGCATTAGTCTTCATTTACTATCAAGAAATATGATTTGTTTATAATGACATCCTCAGTTATTTTATAGTAAGCACAACCACTGATTTTATCCCTTGGGTACAAACCTTAACTTCAAGTTAAGGTGGATGCTGTTGCATCTACACACATTTAAATTGTATGACCTAGTTAATATTGGACAGTGCAACATTAGGATTTTTTGCTGATAGTGATTCCTGTGTCCTGTGGGAAAATGTATTTTTTCTGAGGAATATTAAATATAAAATGTGTGTTTCAAATGTCTCTACTGGATTATATAGCTATGGTCTGGTCTCCATTGTCTTATATGAATTTTTCGTATATATCTATATATGTTGTATATATGTATACATGTTTTGCTTTATTGTTAAATAAATTTTATAATTTTACCATTTATATGTCAAGTTACAGGGTTCTTTGGCTGGCCTGGCTCCTTACTTCAATATTCTTGCTGGATTATTTGAGTACATACATTTTTACTCCATATCATGAGTGTCTGTAATCTTGTCTGCCTTGTCAGATTAATGTATTTTCATTTTATTTTGATTGGTCAAATTTTTATCCTGAATGATTTTTTTTTTTTTTTTTTAAATTTAGCAATCATATATGTTCTGTGAGGTTAGTGATATGTGGTTAGTTAGAACAGGAAAGAAACTTATACAGAGGGTGCCTCAAAAAAATGTGTACACATTTTAAGAAAGGAAAAAATGACTTTAAATTTGTAATGTTCAAGTCACACTTGACCTCTGCAATTATAAGAGGTGCTCAATGTGACTTGTATTCATCTTTCATAATCAGTATATAGCGAGTATTATAATTGTAATGGGCTTTCCCCTTAGACTATTTATGTATTTTCTTGGCACCCTCTTTATATATAAGGGAAATGTGTTATCAGAAGCAAAGTTTTGGAAGACAAATTTTATTTTACTATGCTTTTCAAAAATCCTACACGTAGCTAAAAGAACTAGTATAAGTCAGAGAAACAAAATATTTGCTGTTATTTTAGCATGGAATATATTTAAGATTTTCTCTTATAACTTTGACAATTTAAGATATATAATTGTGAAATTTGAACAACTATGGGCAGTGAAAACATAATAAATCATATTTCAGATGATAAGTTATTAGGTTCAATCTCTAAAATGTTTCCATATACTTTTATTTTTTTATATATGAAGTATATTACTTTATACAATTTGAATTAGAGGCCAAATTCCTGTATGTGTCATTTGTTATCCCTGTAGTTTGTTTCCCAATAATATCTAGGAATTAAAAAAGGCTAATTAAACTGAAAATAAAATAAAGGCTTCTGGCAAACAACACAGCAAAACTACACACAGAAAGCAGGCTGTCAAATTATGTTTTGTTTGTTTTTTCTCTTACGGTTGATGAAAAACAACTCATTAAAATGTATAAATATAATCAACATAAAAGAAGTAAGAAAAAGAGAATGCACAGGTATTTTAAACTTCCTCTTTAATTAGGATTTGAAAATTAAATAGATTTTTCAACCATTTAGCATACATTACAGAGTAAAGAACATCAGCTTACAATTTCATTTAAACAATTTAATATTTTAATTTTCTATGTACTTCTTTTACTTCATTGCAAATACTTAATGCTCAGAGTCTCCCAAATAACTGTCATACCAGGCTCCAATTTGTCACTAAAGTGACTCTTTAAAATCATTTCCTCATGCCAATGTAAGTATAGCAAGAATATCATTAGATATTCAAAGTCACAAAACACCTCTATTTACCTTTCTTCCTATTCAGTTTCTTGCGAAACATGTAATGTTAGTAATTTATAAAAGGATGTTCAGTTTTAACTGGATAAAAAGTATCTAAAGTTTATATTTAATTCTCTTCTGGCTAATGGATTCCTTCCATGGTATTTAAAAAATATATTGATAATAAATTATATATTTTCTATGTTTTAGTGTATATATCATTTCAATGTTTTCTGAATTTTCTGTTAATATGCTTATTACTCTGACGAGTACATTTTCCTTTTGAAGAGTCCCTTAAATATCGGAGATTTTTTTTTATTAAGTCATATACACATAGATCATGAATACATTTATGCATATGTGGGGTACAATGTGTTGATTTTTTTTTTTTTTTATACAATCTGACGTGGTTACATCAAACCAATCAACATAGCTTTCACCTCATTTACTTGATTATTGTGTTAAGACGTTTATGTTCTACACTTGACAGATTTGACGTGTACTCTTGCAACATGCTCCATAGGTGTGGTCCCGCCTTTGATCCTTTCTTTGTCTAACCTCCCCCTTCTCCCCTCTCCCACTCCATTTCTCCCCTTCATCCTGAGCTATAGTTGTAATATTGGAGATAGTTAACATTTAAGTAACCTCTAATACATGGTAGCCAAAATCATTAAAAATGTTGAGGACGGTGAATTTGGGTCAGATCATTGCAAAGTTCTGAATGTAGATATTCAATTTATAATGACATGACTGTTACTATTCTCTCATTGACATTCATCCCTATGATTGTTTTTTAAATTAGTTTCACGTAATAAATTCCAAAAAATGTTTCTCAACAAAGTATGCTCCACCTTGCCACAAAAATCAGGCACATGAAAATTATACTTATACTTTTTAAAGAAAAAAATATGTAAATATTCATTATCATGAATTTTAAATGGATATCAATTTAATTCTGTTTCATTTTTTCAAATGCTAAGTTCTACTGATAAATTTGACAATCAAGCATTTACTGAGCACATACTCTAAAAAAACGCACTCTCCAAAAGATTATGAAGGGAAAATGAATGGGCACATAGATGAATAAGATTATATACTTTTAAAGAAGAGATAGAAATAAATATACAGCTAACTGAAATAGAAACAGAATATGATATATTTTATAAGTACAAATACAGCATTTTGGAGACACAGTGTAGAGAGAAATGTTGTTACCGACTAGGATATTAACAATAGAATTATTTGGACTGTGTCTTGCATAATGGGAAAGGGTATTAAAAGGAGATAGGGTAGATCAGTTCAAATAGTAAAATAGATGGTTATAGAAATTTAGATGGGAAAACATAGATCTGTTCTGAAATGAAATCCTGGCAGTTCAGTGTAGTGGAAATGTGAGGTAGCAAATGATGAACAGAGAGGGGGGGGGAAAAAAAAAAAAAAAACACCAAAAGATTTCATGAAATACTTAAAGAAACTTGAAAATCATTCTAAAAGAGAGGATCAGGCTACCCTGGAAGAGATTGTTTCATTATATCTCCCTTAAACATGAAGATGACAATTACAAGGGATCATTTAGAAAGCACACTAAATGTTTAAATTAAATGACGCAAGTCTTTATCTAGAGGTTAGGGTGACCTTGTAGGTTCTCGAGCAAGAATAAATACTAATGTAGTAAGGTAACAGTGTAGGCAGTGATTAGGTGGCAATTGCTATGTTAGAGACAAAGTGGTCTTGAATTGTCACAGTGCCATTGGTAATCAGAAATAAGAAATTAAAGTAAAAGTAGTTGATTTAAAAAATGTGTTGATTGGAGACCAAGTAAATCTGCTGTTAAAATATTATGTTCAATAAACGACAAGAAAGGGAATAAGCATTGTAAATACACCAGGCCCAAAACTAATCCATCCACATATTTCCTCATTAATTTGTTACACCATCCCTATGAGGAATGCTGCGATTTTATTTCTGATGTTTATAGTAAATGCATTTGGGTTTAGATAAACCACATGTCAAAATCAACATTTAGAAAATAGTAAAGCGAAGTTTCAAACCCAAGCTATGCAACCCCATGTCCCCTACAAAATGGCACTGTAATCTCTGTCAAAGTGGGTAAAAAAGCAGAAAACTATTTATTTCTGCTAAATAGGAAGAGAGAGAGAGATGGGAGGAAGAGGAAGGGAGTGGGAAGGAGAGGAGAAGGTTTTGGCAATAGCATCCTTAACTAAAAAATTAGTAATTCTTTCCTTCCTTTCCAGTGTTAAAGAGATTAAGAATATAGTGAATCAGCAAACTAGTGACAGTAAAAATGAACTCATAAATGTTAGTGGACTTGATGCATGAGTGTAAGCCATAAGTTGAATATATGTGAAATAGATCTTACACGAATTTATGTATTTTATAAGTCCATTTAAATATCAAATAATGTGAAATGTCACTTTTTTTCATTCAAATCAGGAAAAATAAAAGGAGAGACAAATAGCCATGGGAGAATGGGGTTAGATTTATCACATAATCTCATAAAATGGTCTTATATTTATATAGGGAAATTTTGCTTTATAAAATTTAAAAGAAATCACTTATATATCCAAAGGTGTATATTATGAAAAACATATAAGACAACTCATTGAGCTTAAGCTTGAAATCGTTCAAAGATTAAAAATGTACATAGCATAAGCAGCTGTTTTAACTTTGGATGCCCAGTGCTCTTATTTCCAATCATCTAATCAAAACATTTTTTGGGATTAATACTGAAATGAGAATTGCGTGGTGACTGAACTTGTTGTAATTGCTCTTAGGTAGTCCAATAGTGACATTAGGTATCTCCATAGTTACTCTATGGAGAGGATTTCAGAACCGTTCTTTCTGGGAGGCATTTGAGAATATATACAGCCAATCCCTGTATGAGATTTAGTCAAGACAAAATAATGTTTTTAAAGCCCCAATGAACATTATATGTTCTAATTAATATTCTTCTAATGTTCTGAATTCCAAGAATTTTGTCCGTACCTCTGCTGCTATTGCTTGGGATGTTCTTTAGGTCTCATCATAATTGAAAATTCACTCCCTTCAAGATCTCAAAATCCAGTTTCCTTTTCTGGCAATTCATCTGTCTGAACATTTCTCATTTCACAACTTCTACTGAACTTGTTCATTAATTTATCACCATTCACCATTCTTTGACTTTGCTCTGTTTTGGTAGCCTAAGACTGCTTCTTGCTTAACCTGTCACCACTCAACAAGAAAAACAATGGTCCACTATTTGAAAACACCTTATTTTGATCCATTAGAATGCAACATTGTCATGATTCCCCACTATTCTTGTCTAGCAAATCCTCAGTTTGGAGTATTTCTCACTGTCAGTTCTTAGATAGGTGTAATATTGCCAAACCATACTGATTAGTGAATGTGTGACCTTGTTATTTAAATCAGAGACACCGTCTGTCTTTGAAAATGAAAGTAGAGACTATAAAACTGATACAAAGCAGCCCCATGTGTCTTCACTACCCAAAGTATATGTGTTTTCTTATTCGAGAAAGTCTTCAGCTCTGCTTGGAATCCATTCATTCTGAGTTGGTTTCCTATAAGGCTTGCTAGTGTCAGCTTTGAGGTTCTTCCCATTCCTCCAGAAACGAATTCCTTCTGTCTTATCCCAAATTTAATTCAGTTAAGATCCACTACAGTGTCTGTGGTACAATGGAGACCTTACCACCTCAAAATGTCTCTCTTGCTTAGTCAATTTCCTTTAGTACAACTCAAAAGTATTTTTAAAGTCCTTCAATTCTTATTTAAAATTCTGTTTATTCATCATCCAAACTTTTCTACATTAACTATTACCTATGACTAAAACCTTCATGTTACGCTACCTCACTGGCTTGCTTTTGGGGTATGGTAGGGGACAGAGGGAGGGACCACAATATTCTGTCCGGTTCCTCAAATACTGAATACACGTTTCCTGGATATATAAAATACCTTTCCCAACCCCTAGACCTAGTTATCATTCAATAATTTCTCCTTTGTTTTATACATGTCTTTCTGCAGCAGGGTAGCTTATGCGCAATGCTAGATTCAAGTCCTCCTTAGTAAGTGTCACTCCACTGCCTTTTTCTACAGATGTGCTGGTTAATCGACTGTGCATCTTCAGTGATACGTCCATGTTAGGAAGTCAGACTCTTAAAAAGCTAAATTTACTTTTGACCTTGACCTTACAGATTTTAATATTTGAATTTTTAAAAATTGCTACATTTCCATGCGTATTTGAGTCAGTGAAACCTTGGATTAATCTTAAACGTTCCTCCTTTTGGCATCTCCCTAAAAATTAGTCATGAGTCTATAGAAGGCTCCACCACACTCCTCATCTGGATAAGTTGTGCTTTATTGCTAATACTTTGTCAGTTAGCCCTACACAATCCTTCTGCCAGCTAACTCTTCTTAAAATGTTAAATCTTAACATTTTAAGCCATTGAGCCATTTAGTATATTTTTTCGGTTTCCTCTCTTGGAAGATGGATAGAATCCTCTCATCTCTCGCTAAGTGCATACCCCTTAGCTTTGAATTTCATGACTTTCCTTTTTCTGGCCTCTAGACATATTTTTCATTGTTTTTCTGTCCCAATATTTCAAAGTGCAAGCCTTATAAATTGGCCATATCAGATGGCGTGCTAATTCCTGAATGTTACCAGCATGTTCATTTTCTTCCCCTCTCCAAAGACCTCCCGTTGAAATGCCTCATTTTCAAGTCCTTCATCATAGGCAGTATCTTCGGTGAGAAATGGTGTATTCTCTTACTAGATATAGAATCTTTTTTTTAACTCCCAATGGTGCTCTGTTTTTACTTTGTTATGTTTCATAAACATTATTTGTGTGTTTGTTCTCACTTCCTCACAGATGTTGTTCTATAAAGGATAGAACATTTGTTTCCTCCTGGCGTGAATACTGGAGCACCGTGCTTAGTCATGTCATTCATTAAATATTTGTTAACATTCTGGTGCAAATGGGGTTATTTGAATATTATAAAATTTTTGTATAATTATAATATAAAAATATTACTAGATCTCTTGGCAAACAAGTTGTTTTTCAATAGTCAAGTAGTAAGTATCAATATTGCCTAATAATTAGTTTAACTGACTGATGCATGAAGAAAGAAAATCTTGGTCTCTCATAGACCCGGGAAAAGATACCCTTCCTTCCTAGTTCTCTTTTTCATTATAAATAGAGCCCTCTATATGCATGCAATGTGCTACAATCATTCATTAAGCAGATTCAATCTCTCATTTTCCTTAAATCATCTCTGATTTAAGCTCGTTTTCTCAATTTAGGCCTAAGAAAATTTTGGCCAGATATTCATTCTCTAATTAACCTAAAAGTGAATTATATTTCATTGCTTGTAGGATGGTATGGGAAATCTGAGAGTCACCAAGAAGGGAATTCGACTTGAAGGTATATCTGAGTTTCTACTTCCATTGTATGTGAAAGAAATTCATTCCCGAAAGGTATGTGATACTGGCTTTGGCTTACTGTAAAACATAATTTAGAGGTTGTGTTTTAGACTGAAATAGAAAAGAATCCCCTTATCTATTCAGCACGTATTTAGTTTCCTTAAGCTAAAGACCTATGTGTAGAAATCAAAGCAGTAAGATAACTGAAAAACGGTGGCAAAGGTTAGTTTCAAACTAATGAATCAGAGAACCATTTTAAACTAAACTGTAAAGTTGCTTTTGCTAGTCTATAAAATTTGCCCTTTATTTAAAATACAGTTA
Organism: Loris lydekkerianus; assembly: GCA_963574355.1. Classification (NCBI taxonomy): domain Eukaryota; kingdom Metazoa; phylum Chordata; class Mammalia; order Primates; family Lorisidae; genus Loris; species Loris lydekkerianus. Next base: position 44,003 of record CAUYPK010022129.1, read on the forward strand.
CAGCCATTCAAAGGGGGTACATGATGCATCTTGAATGATTTTTCCAAAAAGTACTGACATGAATTGATGCTTTTAATTTGATATATTGAACTCTTCAGCTTAAATGGACATGCATTTTTTAAAGGGGTGACAGTTTTAAGTAAGGAATGAAATTCATTTCTGGATGTATATCAGTTAAACAAACCAGAATATTTATCCTTCTAGTGTGTGTGTGGTGTGTGTTATGAGTCTAATCACTAGGCAGCATGCTGAAAACCAAAAGATTGTAGCTGAGTTATGTTCATTTTAGCTAAAGTGTGTTATTTTTCAGGAGGCAGTAACTATTCTTGAGTACATCAAAATCTTACTAGAATCTTTCAAGTCTAACAGACATTCTCCTGACATATGTGTGTATTTGTGAAAATAAATTTAAGACAGAAATAATAGAAACCTTGTTATATAAAGTTGGAAAAAGATTATACTTATTTTATAAATATGAAAATATATTTTAGGCTAAAGCAATCTTTAATGGTAACAATATAAGACATTAGCAAATGGGTTGCCTAGTAAGCCATAATTTGAATAATTTGCTGCAAAGTCATTTTTCTTTACATATCAAAGTGACAATAGAACAAAGGATTCTCATCCATAAAACTTTTAATTAATGTCATGTATTTATTTTTTAACCTGGGAACTGACAGAGCTTCCCTAATGCACAATAGTGCAGTGGTTCTCAACCTTCCTAATGCTGTGGCCCTTTAATACAATTCCTGTGGGTCGCGACTCACAGGTTGAGAACCGCTGCTATAGTGACCGTGCTCTGGTACCTGAAACTTTACTTTGACACTACTTAACTTTCTGAATTTTGGTCAGACAAGTAACACTATAGACAGATGTACGAACACCTGACCTTACATAAGTAAACTCTGAAAAATATTACAATAAAAAGTTTGTTGGTTGTGTTTGCTTTCTTTTATTTATTATTTTTTTTATTTTTACACATAAAAATTTTTTTTCCTCGATTGGGAGTCTCGCCTTTCACAGTTATTTATTAAGCTCTTCTTGTGTTGGCACTATTAAACAGCTTAATATTTGAAGGGATCATAATTATATCGGGAAATCAATAAATTTCCTAATACGGGAAGAAGATGAGAGTAAGATAGGCCAAAGTTTCTTTGAAAATGCATCATCCTAATGGTAAATCCAGAGACAGCAAAGATGATTGATCTCCTAAGCCATTTAGACCAATTTATAGTGGCTGCCTGGGAACATAATTTAAGAGATTGTGAAACCCTCTCCCCTGCAGGCAGGTCACAGAATTGATCTTCTCAGCCAGGATCTTTTTGATAGTTTAACAAAAAGTGTAAACTAGGATTTTCCTGAAAAACGGGTATATATCAAGATTCCACTTGTGGACCATATAAGGCAGAGTCCACTAACATTATACTATTGGTCTTTCTAATTCATCCCTGTGAATGCTGAGGAACATCTCCCAAAGCTGCTGCATTGGTTGACTTGACTGCTTTGATTAACAAATAGATGCTCATCCTTGTTTGTTCCCAGTAACCAGGAAGCAGGCAAAGCATAGGCAGATGGGAACATCATCAGTGAGACAGGAAATCTGGTTGCAGAACAGAAAGAGAAGGAGACTCATTCACTCCTTGGGAAATTTCTTCACATGTACACAAAAAAAATAAATATTTAAAATAAAGGTACATGCACACGTGTATATATGTATCTCACAAACAGATTCTACATTACAATTTGCTTGTCTGTGAATGCGTATTGTTGCTTATTCTCAGATGTAAAGTCTATTTACTTTTAAGAGGCCAGCCACAATTTCTCTGAGCTTTAGTTTTCTTATTAATAAAATGACTTTGAAAAACAGAAATGATAGACCGTAACAGTCTGTCTCAAAAGTATCCTAGTGACCCATGTATAATATCTGTCTTTCCAGGGTGGCGCCCGTAGTTCAGTGGGTAGGGTGCTGGCCACATACACCAAGACTGGCAGGTTCGAACCCAGCCTAGGCTAGCTAAAACAAAAATGGCAAAAAAAAAAAAGAAAGAAAGAAAGAAAAAAATAGTTGGGCGTTGTGGTGGGCACCTGTAGTCCCAGCTACTTGGGAGGCTGCTGCAAGAGAATTGCTTGAGCCCAAGAGTTGGAGGTTGCTGTGAGCTATGATGCCATAGTACTCTACCAAAGGCAACAGCTTAAGAGTCTGTCTAAAAAAAACAAATCTGTCTTTCCTACTTTATGTATGCCTGATAAATATAAATAATAAACTTTCTGAAGGGTTTTTTTAATGTATTTTAACAAGTTATAGAAACTCATGGGATGATTATTGTTATTTGTATATAAAATTAGGTTAAAAATTAAGGCAGTTTTGATGAGTTTCTCTTTTATGCACTATAAATGGATTATTTGAATTGCTCTTTTTTCCCCCATGTATAAGTTTTAGAACACTGAAGTATGTCACTCATTTGTCTTTTTTTAATTAAAAAAAAAAGTTAAACATTTTAAGTTTTACACGTTTTCATGTATTCAAATTTTTTGATAATAAAATTTCAATGTTCCTATAGTTCTGGCCTAAGAAAATCTGTTGAATTCAAAAGGCTCTTTTAAGGAGTCAATTAAGCTGAGAAAAATCTTACCATATATGACAATTTGGCTTCAAGTGTATGCATGTGTTTCTCCCACATTAAGTCCAGCCTGTGGCCTTATTCATAATATCCAGTATTCCACCATGACATACTGCATTTTCTTATTCAAAGTTACTTTCTGTTTATGTAGTTATTTAATTGATGGAAGGGTAATAGAAAGATTTATACTGGGCAGAAAATGTAGTTGGTTACAGACATACATCTTGTCATCTAACCTCTTAAACTCTGGGCTGGACCCATTTTAAAAGTTAAATGACCCCCACCACCACAAAATATCTATAGAGAATTGAAATTCTGTTATTAACCCTAGAAGTCAATCTTTATGCTTGTCAAAAACGAGCTAAGCAGTTTTCTAAGCAGTCCATCAAAAATGTACACAGAAAACTATTGTACATTGTCTGGAAACATCTTAGAATTCAATGCATCTTTCAAAATTAACATTATTCTCAAGGATAAATTACCCACTGAACAATGGTGAAGTTAAGTATATCTTCCTGCAGACAAAAAAAATACAAAGGATGTGACATTTGGGTCAATGATAACCTTCTGCATTAGTCTTAAAGACGCTAGTCTAACATTAAGGCCAAGTCTTGGAAATATCAGGAAATCCTGACTTTCAATGACCAGACTTTTGTTTTTTTTTTAATGTAACTGAAGTATATCTCCCAAAGTCACAAGAGGCTGATGTGGTTAAATTACACTTTTCACAGATTCTTACCAGTAAAATTTGCTATAAGCAATTCTCTAGAACCTTGTTCAGCATCCCCTGACTTTATCTGAGATGAGCTAAGCAGCCTTCTTTTTTTTTTTGTTTTTTGTTTTTTTTGTTTGTGTGTTTGTTTTTTCTCCATTCAAGGATCCTTAGTTGAAGTGATCCTCACCACTGTCACTGCTCCCAGCATCCTGCATGATGGACTGATAATTGTATCAGAGAAACTACTACTAGATTATTCCAATTCCGAGAATGCCATAGCAAAGCAGAGAGGTCTTGAGTTAACAGAGGTGTGAATGAAGCTCTGCTTCCCCCTCATGCCCATTTCACGTGGCTTTGAAGCTGAGATGCTAACTCAGCTCTTGGTTACAACTAGTTTTGCACTTTGTGTGTTCAATTCTTACACACGTGAATATCTCAGACACACAGGCAGGGGACCAGGTTGTACAGCAAATACATTTCCTGGTTACACAACCTGCCAATCTCCTCCTCCCTGTCTTTCAGGTGTTACGATAAATCTCCTCTCGGCAGGTTTCTTCCTCCCTTACAAGTCAATTCATCTAAACAGAATCTGAAGGCATCCATAATCATTTTTCTATCAACATTATTATCACTATCATTTCATCATTAGGTGTTGAATATAGGTAAAATTTATGATTTTACAGTAATAGCTTGAGTTTAAAAACACAGACATCATTCCAAAATCTTTACATGCACAAAAGAAAATCTATTAACATTTGGTGAATGTCATCACATTTGTATAATTATATATCTATGTAAACATTAAACATAGCATATAAAAAAGTGCATATGCTTTTTTATATAGACGTGTGCATGTTATTTATAATTAACATTATAAATTGATCACAAAAATCTTAAGTACTTTAGAAAGTTGCTGAACTTAAATATTTCTTTACCATAGTATAATAGTTAAGAATAAAAGATTATGGACATCATTAAGAGGCTGGATGCATTAGTTCCAAGTTTTAATTTCAAGTGACTTTTGTTAACTCCCTGCAGTATAATTGGAGATGATTTGCTCCTTTCTAATTTTTCCTCACTCTTCTTTATATCTAGATTTTTGATAGTTACGTTGTTTTCACTTATTCTGAGTTCATAACATTTATATTCCGACTTGCATCATTAATTGCTTTTAGCAGACTGATCTTGATTCTGCGCACAGATGGCGGAAGTACTTGTCACAGATCCTGTACTATGGATTCTCCATGTCAATTCATTATTCACATCATCCATTCTTCTAATTCACTGTTACTTGGTTTTGTTTTGTTCTCTGGATGGGGGATTTCTGGTAAAAACAAGAAATTGCTAAACAAACTGTAAAAGAGCTGTAACACTACTAGGTGTTTTTTTTGTTGTTGTTGTTGTTTTTGTAATCCCTGAAATATTTCATGCTTTGAGTATCTTCCTATTGTTCTTATTCTTTTCTGAGAATGTTATTAGAGGTTCGTCCCTTCTTTGTCTCACATTTGTGAACATTTTTCTCTATTATGTCCTAGCACCAAATAAGGGCACAAAAATATTTGAGAGGTGCCTCACATTTTTCTCCCATGGATGACATCAAAGTTCTGCCTGGATGCATGAGATATTTATGGCATTTTACTACTTTCATTTCAGAAAATTGTCTTCATTTTTTCATTTAATAACTTATGGTTTTTTCATTAAGTTCTTCAAAGAAAGCAATAATCCTTTTTCTCAATAGCTATCGTAGCTTCATTAATTATCTTAAATTTCTTATGTTTACATATAAATACATTTTACTTATTTCATGTTTTTTTCTCTAAACACAAGTAACTGTCATTGAGAGTCTTCTTCAATTAATGTTTTTCTTTAAATGAATTTTGCCCTTGCACTCTCTAATTCATGTTTTGTTTTGTTTTTATATAAAGGGAATAATTTGTTTCTCAGAATTTTGCATAGCTCTATAATCTTCTATCTGACAAAGTTGTTTTACTGACTTTGAGCTATGGTTTTATTAAAATTATATCAATATTAATTATTAATTTTAAACCTAAAGCACTTCCTTTATCTGGTTCAAATGATATCTGATGTGTTGCAATTTGAGGCAGAGGTATTACTGTGGACCCATTGGGTTTGCTTCCCTATGGTGATTGCTGGTGGAGAAGGTAGGGCAGACTGTGGCTGTTTTCTCATTTCTGAGGATCTGAGATGTTACCAGTTGACTTATGCCAACCAGACATGAATGGACAGATATGGATGGATTGTAATTCTGTAGGTTTTAGTGGGCCTTTCTGCCTCTGTAGAGTCCTTCCAATGGTATATACAGTCCTCCATTCTTGGTAGACTTTTTCAGGACTCTCTAAATCTCACCACCTTTTCCTCTATCTAGTTTAGTTCATTTGGGTTAGATTTTTTTCATAAATGTTGGCACAGCTCTTTCCTTCTGGAGATGTGGGTTTGGGTAGGATAGGGTTATATGCTCTGTGGTGCTGTGAAATCATCTGTCTTTTCTTGACATCTGCTTTTCTATAACATAAGGCTTGCATTGAGAAATTGATTGTTTCAAAATAAAGATTTTTTTAAAACAATAATTGTGTTTTAAATAAGGTGCATGTGGTGTGTGTGTATGTGTGTGAGAGAGGGAGGGAAAAAATGAGAGAGATTTGAAAACTTTTCTGGAGTTTGATATATAGAATTATGTAGGATTCTTACTCCCTCTTTCTTTTCTTTCTTTCTTTTCTTTTCTCTTGTCTCTTTCCTTTTTTCTCTTTTCTATTATCCCTTTTCTCTTCTTTATTTTCTCTCTTCTCTCTCTCCTTTTCCTTTTCCTTGCTTTCCCTTCGCTTTCTTTATCTTTCCTTTCCTTCCCCCTCCCTTCCTCCATCTCTGCCAACTTCTTCTTTCTCTTCTTCCTTTTTCCTCTCCCTTTTCTCTTCCTCGTCTCTTTATTTTAAACAACTTCATAAATTAAACATTCAATTTTTTTTCCCATTCCTGACTTGAAACATAACCCTTCTAATACACTGCATTCTCAAATGTGCATGAATTTATTTCTGGTCTCTTTATTCACTTGTATTACTATTACTTTTGAGAAACTTGAATTCTAGGTTTAAGGAGTGTCTTATAACTTACAGAGCAAGTTCTTTGTTATTTCCTATTTTTAACAGCATTTGCCTGTTTGCCTTCTGTGCATTTTCTCTTCCAAATGGGCTTAATAATTAGTTGTCAAGTTTCATAAAAACTTTTGCTGGGAACTTTAATTATGGTTATATTTAATTCGTAGAGAATGACATCTTTGTAACATTCAGTCTTCCTTTCTAGGAATATGGTTTCTCTCAATTTTTTCAGGACTTCTTTTGTATTGTCCAGGAACATTTCACAGCAATATTCTTCCTATGAATATCACAAATATGTTGTTATTAACTTAAGCAATAAAACAAATGATTGAGCTTTCCATTTACTTATCTCATAGGCTTTGGGCTTGTGTAGAAAAGCTATTTTCTATGTTGTGAATGTAATCTCACCATTTTCTTGACATTTACTGTTTCTATTATATTTCAAATAATTTTGTGTTCAGCTCTAGGGTCCAATTTCTGATGTCAAATTATATGTCTGTTACTTAAGAGATGTGACTTATAACTTTAGTTAACCTCCTTGTGCCTTAGTTTTGTCATCTGCAAAATGAAGTTCATAGAAGCCCATAATATATTAGAAACTATGGTGTTGTGGTAATTTTCAGGTGAAGAGTAAAAACTTTAGCACAATGGCCAACTCCAGAAATATCATTCCTTATTATATTTACTGAAAGCCAAGTAGCTAAATGTTTTGCATATTTTAATCTTCACTCTGTAATGAATATCATTAAGGAGAGTACAATTTTAAAATAGAGTTGAAGAACTTGAGAGCGGATCGTATATAATATATCAAGGAAAGAGAATATAACTTGAATTTTTTTTTTTTTTTTTTTTTTTTTTTTTTTTTGTTGACACTTTCCCATAAAAAAATTTTAAAATATTTTTAAAATTTGGGGGTGGGTTGGTTTT
>CAUYPK010022133.1:0-15222 GCA_963574355.1 Loris lydekkerianus
AGCATCAATGTATAGAGTACAAAATTCTCCATCGATCAGTATATACCACGACACAGTAGAATAAATATTTATTGAGATATGGAGCTACAAAAACACATGACATTAAAACGGACAAAACTTTTGAAACAACCTAATATATGGTCTCTATTAGCAGATAAATTGTTTTCTAAGAAAGGAAGGAATCTTACCCATAATCCTTCTCAGTCCTTTCCCCACTGTTCTTAGAAACAAATGCCAACAAAAATTCTGAAAATGCAGGGCAGAGTTTAAAGACCTTACTGATCTGATTGGAACTGTTCACAGAACAAAGTATTTACAAAGTAAAAACCAACCAGTGTCCCTTGACCCACAATCCCACTGAACTATCATTTCATTACTTAGTTCCCTTTTGTAAGATTACCTACAACTTCTGTTTCTTTCTTTTTTTTTTTTTTTTACATAGTCTCACTTTGTCACCCTCAGTAGAGTGCTCTGGTGTCACAGCTCACAGCAACCTCAAACTCTCGGGATTAAGCGATTCTCTTGCCTCAGCCTCCCAAGTAGTTGGGACTACAGGCACCCGCCACAACACCCAGCTAGATTTTTAGAGCTCAGGCTGATCTTGAACTTGTCAGCTCAGGCAATCCACCTGCCTCAGCCTCCCAAAGTGCCGGGATTACAGGCACCAGCCACCATGCCCATCCACAACTCCTGTTTCCTTGTCCTCACCTCCTGTTTGCTGTTCAGCCAACTCAGATCTTGCTTTTATCTCTACCAGTCCAGCATTGCCAGCTCTGGGCAAGGTCAACACGATGTATCAAGATCCAATGAACACCTCACTACAATCACCTCACTTAACCTCTCAGCAACACTCTCACCTTCCTTGGGAAATACACAGAGCGGTTAAGAGCCTCAGCTTACCAGCTGAGTATTCTTGAGGAAGTTATAGTTTGCCTCGGTTTTCTCAAATAGAATGAGGTTAAAATGCAGAAGCCACCACCAAAACCCTCCCTTTTCTTGACCTCTGTTAGAATGTGATCTCAAGCTTTCCCTCCCATTTTTCTTAGATTCCTTTATTCTGCCATCTTCTCCTTCCAACCTCTAAGTGCCAAATGCACCAGGCCCCTTTTCATTTTACAACTTCACTTCTGTGAACAACTTCTCTTCAGATAACCGTGGCTAGTCTCCCTGACTCTAAGCAGCATTTACGTGCTAATGATTTCCAGATTTCGGCCTCTAGACCTGACCTCAACTGACCCCAGGCTCACATACCCAAGTGCCAACCTGGTAGCTTCCACTGTCAAAATCAAGGCTCTCAATTTCCAGCTCTAGGAAACCAGTTTCTTCCCAGTGTTCCCCACCTTAGGCAATCAAGCCACAATTACCCCTCATCTGCCCCTTTATGTGAACCCCTAAAATCTAGATACTCTATCAGACACTATTAATATCACCACTGTCCACTCCGCTTCACCCCACTACTGCCACCTAGTGCCAGCCAGCCGCCCCTTCGTGCCTTCTTCCCAGCACCTAGTTCCCAGTGCTCTGGCAACAACACCCAAACCTTCCACGCAGTCCTCCGAGGCTCTGCCAGCCTAATCTGGCTCCTGAGCTTCTTCCAGACTCACATCACTCTTGCTCTGGGCCAGCCACATCGGCCTCTTTGTTCTGAACTCAACCGTACCCCAGCATCTTTACAGCATGCCTCTGCCAGTTATACGTTTTCCCCAGATCTCGATGGCTGGTCCTTTTTTATTTTTCATGTCTTGACTCAACTGACACATTACCAGACTGGTCCTCCCTAACCACTCTATTTATAAAGTTGGCCTCCACTTTTTACTCTTTTATCAACATCTTTATTTCCTTCAAAGCACTTCTTAAAACTAAATATGTGGTTCACATCTTTAGCATCCACCTTCTTGGAAGGACTGGCTGGGTCTCTCATTCACTGCCACCTGCCGACTGCTTAGCACAGTGCCTGGAGCTCATTAAGTATCTGAGAAAAGAACAGCAAAACTATAGTATGGTCAGGACGCTGAATATATTGTGTGACACAACGAGTCAAGTTCTGTCGATTTAACACAATCATCTTTCAAGGCCAGCTCAGCTGCACCAACTCTGGAGACCTTGCCCAGCTATGCCAGACAGAGGTAGGTTCTCTTATCTCACCTTCCACAACATTCCGTGCATGTTCTAATTCTTCCTAGAAAATGTAAATAAAATTATATAACCCTCAGGTGCTTATCTTTCCCCTGGACTGTGAGTTCCAAAAACAGACTGGTTTTGTTTTATTTATTCTCCACCCCAGGGATGGCCAGTGGGTGCTAAACAAGTATTTTAACAAAGTCAAGAGCTCAGTAACAACTAGGAAAAACACATCTTCAATAAGTACATTATGAAGCCAGCAAAACAGGACAATTACCTAGAGAGTAACTTAGGGCCTACTTTACATGGAAGGGTGAAAACAAGCTCCCTGGGCTGGGCCTGGTAGCTCACACCTGTAATCTTAGCTCAGGAGTCTGAGACCAGCCTGAGGAAAAAGGAGAATCTGTCTCTACTAAAAACAGAAAAATTAACCAACTGTTGTGGCAGGCACCTGCAGTGCCAGCTACTCAAGAAGCTGAGGCAGCTGGATCACTTGGACCCAGGAGTTTGAGTGGCTGTGAGCTACGCTGATGCCTCTACACTCTAGCCTGGGCAACAGAGTAATATTGTTAAATATTAACAGTTATTAAATAAGTAATACATATTAAATAATAATTTATAATAATACTGTTAAATACTGTTATTAAATAAATAATATTAAATAAATAAATACCTCTGGACATGTCAGTGTAACTAAGGATTTTTTTTTTTTTTTGGGGGGGGGGTAGAGTGCCGTGGCATCACAGATCACAGCAACCTCTAACTCTTGGGTTTAAGTTATTCTTTTGCCTCAGCCTCCCAAGTAGCTGGGACTACAGGCACCAGCCACAATGCCTATTTTGTTGTTGTTGTTGTCACTGTTGTTTAGCAAGCCCAGGTCAGGAACCCCACAGCCCTGGTGTATGTGGCCAGTGCCCTAACCACTGAGCTACGGGCGCCAAGCTGTAACTAACAAATAGTAAAGAGTCACTCTTTGGAATATCTAGGAAAAGAACATTCGAGGCATAGGGAACAAGTAGGCCAAGAATTAGAAACAAACTTGGCACATATGAATTGCAGAAAAAGCCCTGAGGCAAAATACAGAACACTAGGGGGAAGGGGGAAAGGGAGAGAGGGAGGGGGGAGGAGGGGGGAGGGAGGGGGGATTGGTGAGAATACACTTGCCGTGCATCTTACAAGGGTACATGTGAAACTTAGTAAATGTGGAATGTAAATGTCTCAACACAATAACTGTGAAATTGCCAGGAAGGCTATGTTAACCAGTGTGATGTAAATGTGTCAACCGGTCAAACTAGTGTATGATGCCCCATGAACATATCAATGTACACAGCTATGATTTAATGAAAAAAAAAAAAAAAATACAGAACACTGCAGGAGCTGAGGCCACATAGGAACAAATAGGAGGCACAAAGGCCAGGTAAGGAGCTGGGTCCCGGCCTTGGGCAAGGACACTGAAGGCCTTTATGTTATAAAAAGACGGCTCTGGCCGCAGCAGAGAGGAACACTGACTATGGTAAGGCAGAAGAAAAAGGGAAGGACATCAGGCAGAGCTCCTGTGGCCAGGTAGGCAGGGAGCCAGAGGGGCAGCCACAAACACGTGATATGTGAGCAAGGAGGAAGGCTCTGAGACAGTCCGCTGTTTCACTGCCAGGAGACACACCTGACAGTGTCCTTTCTGATTCACCCGTCAACTTGGCTCAGTTTTTCAGCGTCCCTGGGAAGCCTTCGTTTGTTTCCATCTGTGTGGATTTTGTTTTTTTATTTTTGTGTATCTCAAAACTTTCATAATGGTCCACATATGTCTCAGACATAGTGCCAGTAGTGGGCGCCGTCTCTCTCCTCCAACAGATGAGGAAGCTGAAGCGCTGGCAGATGGAGCCGCCCACCCAAAGTCTCACAGCCGGCAAGGGCAGAGCTGGTGTTGCAAATCCAGGCAATCCGACTCCAGAGATTCCACCTTTGGTCACAACACTATTATATTTTGGGAAAAGTGACTAAATCATTTTTAAACTTTTCAATTTCTTCGGATACAGGGCTTAACAGTGAACAAAGTATCCTGTATTTATACATGTTATTGACTATATAAGGAAAGCAACATTCCCTTACCTAAAACCATGATATCCCAAATGTGGATTTTTTCATGTCTTTATAAGTCTCCAAGTGTGAAACAGTTGTGCTAATTTCTTTCTTTTTTTTTCCCCCAAAGGAAAAAAGCTGTGCTAATTTAAATCCACATTTTTCATGTTATATACATGCTCATTTTATTTGTTGCATTTATACAATTCCTTTGTTAAAGTCTTATACAAACACTCCGGTATGTTAAATTTTGAGATTGTTGACAAAGGGGACATTGATAACAACCTTCTAACCGCACTCACCCCTGTAATCCCACTGTTTTGGGAGGCCAAGGCAGGAGGATACTTAAGCCCAGGAGTTTGAGACTAGCCTAAGCAACACAGAGAGAATACAAAAAAATTTAAAAATTAGCTGGATGTGGTGGTACACCCCTGTAGTCCTGGCTACTAGGGAGGTTGAGGGTCACTTGAGTCCAGGAGTTGGAAGATACAGTGAGCTCTGATGACATCACTGAACTCCAGCCTGAGTAACGGAGGGCAATCCTGTCTCAAACTCAAGACAACTTTCTATTTGGGATTGAACTGTATCCAAGCAGTCATCACATGGACCCAAACTCAGTATGACTGGTATCTTTATAAAAAGGGAAAATTTAGACACGGAAACAGACCCACAAAGAAAGAAGATGAAGACACAGGGTCAATGACAGGGGTAAATGGAGGTTGACAGCAATGAAACCCCAAACTGAGCAACTCCAAAGATTGCCCACGGCCAGCAGAAGCTAGGAAGAGGCACAGGAGGGTCACTCACAGTCAGCGGGAGCACGACCCTATTGACATTGTGATTCTAGACTTAATAGCTTCCAGAACTGGGAGACAAGACATTTCCATTGCTTTAAGCTGCCCAATTAGTGGTACTTTGCAGCCCTAGGAAACCAGTAGACTCTCCTTGAGAATCTGACTCCCCAGGTGTTCAAGTGACAATGCATTCCCCTTACTTCCTTCTAAATCACTGCCCTCTCTTTCCACTCATCTTAGCAGGTCCCTGTTTGTTTTACCTGTGCCTGAAATACTGTGTCCCCCAAAGGCCCGACGCTATGCCCTCTTCCCTCTTCCCGCTACATGCCTGCTCATTAATTCCTATGGATTCACTGCCATCAATGGCCAATGAGTCCCAAATTTGTTGTTCTCCTGGGTGCCAGCCCTTCCACCGAACCAGATAACTCAAAACACAACTCCAAAATTCACCTCATCGCTCTCCCTCCACCCTCAAATCTGCTCCTCAGTGAAAACCTCTCCTATGCACCCACATGCCAAAGGCTGGGCCCAGGCAATTCTACCTCATCCCTTGTCTGCAGTCTCTCACAGCGTCACTAAGTTCACGAGATTCCACGCCCTTAGCATCTCTTCGATCTATCCATTTCTCTCCAGGTTTACTACCACCTCACACCAAGATCACTACTCGATTACCCTACATTCTGACTGTTCCTTTGGCCTGTACAAAAAGAAACGCCGAAGGACTGAGTTAGAGAATGAACAGAGTGAAAGGGAACAGGAAGAAGGCAGAATCGAGTGTGTTCATCAGGATCCCACCAGGAAGGGAAATCATTCATGGGAAACAATGTAATGCGAAGAATGGAATGCACAGGTGACAAATAGAGGGTGTTAGGCATTAGCACACTGAGGCTGCTAGGACAAAGCAAAGATACAAGGTTACCAAAGCCAAAGGATAAGGCTCAGAGTCCCCTGGCAGAAGCAGGAACCCAAGAGACACAGACACTGCCAGAGAGAGAGAGGGGAATTATCCAGCTTCTCCTTTCTTTGTTCCTGTCTTCCAAATCAACTCAGCAAGTAGCCAGCTGATGTTGGAGCCTTTGATACACAACCTATAAGGGTCGGCCTCACAGCAAATACAGACAGAATATGGAGGAGAGAGAAATCAATCTGGAAGCAAACAGACACAGGAGTCAGCAAAATACAGAAATTTTTTTAAAAGTCTGAGTATTAAAAGATGCAGAATAAAACTGAATCGAAACAAAACAGGACTTTCAAGCAGGGAGAAGCCAACAGTGTCAAACATAGTATAAAGGTCAAGAAGAAAACACAGAAAAAAACTAGTATTTTTCAGCTGAGTGGTAAAGAAATTTAACTGCAGCAGGTTAAAGAGAAATGCAGGTAAAATAAATGGAGGTACAAAGTAGAGACAACGCCTGTGACTACAGAGAAAAGTGATTAGAGTCAGAAAGGCAACAAGCTCCAAAGTCATCACGGTTTGTTGATCATGAAAGAGACGTGCCAGGCACAGAGGAGTGGGTTTCACAGGTTCCTTTTTTCATTAGGAACATTTGTTTGATTTTAAGAGCTTAATTAAACCATAAATTAAGGTTGGGGACGGTGGCTCACACCTGTAATCCTAGCACTCTGGGAGGCTGAGGTGGGTACATTGCTTGAGCTCAGGAAGGCAAGACCAGCCTGAGCAAGAACGAGACCGTGTCTTCCATGAAAATAGGAAAAAAACTTCAGTGGCCGTGCCTGGAGTCCCAGCTACTCAGGAGACTGAGGCAAGAGGATCACCTGACTCCACTAGTTTGAGGTTACAGTGAGCTATGATGATGCCACAGCACTCTAGGCAGGGCTCCGGAGTGAGACCCTGTCCCAAAAAATTAAAAATGTTCTGCACTTCTTTTTTCAAACATATGTAGAGCATTTAGTTCCCCTTTTATTTTGCCTGGTCAACACCGGTTGAAATACAAGTGCATATCTAACTATATTCTTGTGGTTTCTGGACTCATTCCATGAAACTAACAGCCTAAGAACTCATCTTTTCTGCATACCTACCCCTGACTTTCCTATTACTTCAGTCACCCAGGTTTGATTATAGACTCTTCCTCTCCCTTGGCTCCTGCCCTCACTCCCTCATTGCCCAGTTCTATGTTTATTCTTTTATAGGCTCTTGCATAATGCTGCTCCCTTTCCCCTCCTGTTGCCAGCACCCTGGTTGTAGTTATAGGTATTACTCTACACGCACACATTAGTTTTCCCCCAACTGGAATTCTTCATGACCTCTGATTACAACAGCAACAACAAAAAATACCAACAGTGCCCACTGACCTGGGCCAAACCCAAAGTCTTGAAACAACGATTTCAAAGCTCATAACCCCAACTAACCCAGGAAAACCAAGTTTCACCAACCATGTCCTGAAGTTCTCCACCTATTTCTCGATGCTTTGCCAGAAGCTAAATCTGGAGTGCAGATTCGCTAGTTTCAACATATGGACAAAAGTTCGTTCTTTCAGGGTTCTGCCACTCCTGCGCCCCCTAATCACAAGCAGAGTGGAGACCCCTCTGGACGCCCTCGTGTAAATTTTGCTCATATGTCAGGCATATTTATTTCTTGTGTTAATCTGAGCAGCCGTTTACTTTCCCTGGTAAGTTTTAGGCTGCTGCAAAGTAGGACCATCTATTTTTTGTCACATAGCGTCCTCACCCTTGTATGATTACCCACCATATGGGAAATAAAAAAAGAAAAGAAAACCTCTCTCTTGACCAGTGGTTCTCAACCTTCCTAATGCCGCAGCCTTTTAATACAATTCCTGGGGGTCGCGACCCACAGGTTGAGAATCGCTGCGTCTTGACAATACGCACAAAATACGTTTTAACCACAATCTCGGCAACAGCCGTGTCCACCTGCAAAATCTCTGTCCAGGCAACCGCTCCGGCCCGACGCAGCCGCCTCAGCAACTCTGAGGGTTACACTGAGGCCCTGCGAGGAGAAACCGCTCGTCTAAACAGGCGAGTCCCTGTGCGTGGTCGGGCACTCGGGAGCTTGGGGGCGACACCGCAGTAAGGTGACTCTCAGGCCTACGCCGCGCGCCCCAGCAGGGACCTTCCGAAGCAGGGGACGGGCTCCCCGGGGCCCGGGTCCGGGCGCAGGGGGCTGAGGCCCACCAGGAGGACAAGCCCCGCTCACCTGCACCAGCCTCCAAAGCAGGGGCCCGCGGCTGCGGGGGCCGCCGCGCAGAAGTAGCGCCAGCACAGCCATGGTGGGTCTCCGAGCTCAGCCCAGGCTTCCAGGGCGGAGCCCGGCGCCGCAGCTGCTCCCACCCCGCCCACCGGCCCGGGCAGGCCCCGCCCCTTCCTCGCCTCCCCCAATGGCAGCCTCGGGCCGCCGGGCGCGGGCGATTGGCCGGCGGCCGAGGGCTGGGCGGAGCCTGCGCGGGGTCACCGCCTCCCGCTCGGGGGCAAGGTCACGAGTGAAGGACGCGGCTGACGGCGTCGGCCCGGAAACCAACGGGCGCCCGAGACGCTGCAGCTTCGCGTTTCCACCACTTCCGACCTGAAGCCGGGGCTTTGTGTGTAACTCGAGCCTTCGCAGTTGGCTGAGCACGTTTCTGCCACATCCACCCAGAACGAGCGAAAGTCATGAAAATATTTTGAAGCAATCGGATTAGCTCTTCGTTTGTGATAAGTTTGCCATTGTTTCTTCAGTAGAAGGAAGAAGAGGAATAGAAAACACAGTGATAGCTGAACTTTACTGAACAATTAAAAAGGATTACATTAATCTTCACAAGAACCTGGGAATTTTACCCACCTTTCAACTAACGAGCTGAGATGCAAAGAAGGTAACTTTCTTGTCTGTATTTGCACAGAAAGTGGGAAAGCTGCGGTCTCAGCTGATACCATTATGGTTTTATTTTCCTACATCTTTGTCCAGAGAACAATACAAATGTTAATTAGCTGTGATTATTCTCACATTTGGGGAGCCCTTAACTTTGGACCCTCAGCTGGGGACCACAAATCTTTGTGACTTTGTAACATTTTCCTTCGTATTGACCATCATATAAATGATAAAAGGATGGACCACATACAGACTAAGCACTTCAATTTGCCCCAGACCCCCACTATTATGTTTTAACACTCGGTAGAACCTCTAAACGGACCACCCAAGGGACGGTAACAAACTGTAACAAAGTAAAGAACGAGGCCTGCTGCGCCGTCTGTAAAAATCAGGTCAGCTTGAGGTGGGCAATGCAGGAAGGGGCTCAACTATGGAGGTTCTCCTGTATTAGGCTTTGTCGGCAGCTGTGTCCTGTGTTTCAGGACCGGCGAATTGAAACCAATAGACTCTCACCAAAGATTATAAAGGAAGGAATTTTATTTTAATAGCCGGCGGAGCCACTGCAGATTAGAATCCAAAATGGCCCAGCATCCCATCAGCTCTCCTCCCTTGTCTTTTACTGGACTCACAAGTAGACAGAGGAATTACCATATTGCCTCTCTTTGGAGGTGTCAAACCATGTGCGGGGTTTACAGAAGCAGAAGCAAGCAGCAAGCAGTTTCAAGGACTCCAGAAGCTAAATTTTACACATTCCTAAGGGCTGGGTTACAATGGGGAGGACCTTGCAGGTGTGTCCCTAGCTTCTCTGAGAAACCTTTGTATTTTTAGTCTTTACTTTTCCCGGGGTATGCTCCCTCAACGGGAGACTGTATTTTTCAAAGATGGCCACACCTGTGTCATGCCTCACAAGCTTTACTTTCAACATGACTGACACTCTGCCTATCAAGGTGGGGGTCTGTGCTCCTCCCCTTGAGTTTGGGCAGGAAGTGTCGACTGCCCCAATCCAGTACTGCAGAAGTGATGCTATACGACCTCCCCGGCTGGTCCAGGCAGAAATAGGGCTTTTTATATTTTTTTACAATGCCTCAGATGATTCCATTCCCCAGCTTTTGACCCTTCCAGCTGAGACCCCAGACATCATGGAGCAGAGACAAGCCCTCCCCACTATACTATCTGATCCACAGAAATAATGAGAGAAAATAAATGGTTATCATCATTTTGAAAGCCATAATGTTTTGGGGTAATTTTTTTGTACACAGCAGATATATACAGCATATCTACCTTTAATTTCCCAGTCACCTGATTTTGGTCCCTCCTGCATCCTGCATCTATGAGAACCTCTATATTCAACAGATCACCAAGGCCTGCCTCCTCCTTGGAAGGCCACACTCCCACCTTCTCCTTTCTTTCTAGGCCAAGCACAAACATTTTCATACCTGGATTGCTTCAATAGCTATTGAAAGATGGTCATGAGAGTGTATATCAGTGTTTATGCTTCATGTGTGTAATGTATTAGATAATATTTCTGACTGAAAAAGTTGACTTTTTAAAGAAATAACTCAACAAATTAAACACCTTATTTGGCCTAATAAATAGAGATTACCAGTTGTGAGATGCCAAGGCTGATGAGTAGACCAGGGGAGCAAATGGTAAAAGATGACTGGTTATAATAATGGCCACTTATATTTTTTTTTGTTTGTTTTTTACTTTTTTCTTTTGAGACTGAGTCTCACTCTGTTGCCCTGGGTAGAGTGCCATGTCATCATAGCTCACAGCAACCTAAGTCTCGGGCTCAAGACATTCTCTTCCCTCAGACTCCCATGAATGTCCCGTGGCTGGAACTACAGGTGCCTGCCATGAAACTGGGCTAGTTTTCTATATTTAGTAGCACCTGTCTAGTTTTCTCTTTTTAGTAGAGATTGGGTCTCACTCTTGCTCAGGCTGGTGTTGAACTCCTGAGCTCAGGCCATCCACCTGCCTCAGCCTCCCAGACTGCTAGGATTACAGGTGTGAGCCACCAAGTCCCGCCTACTTATATAGTTGTTAATATGGGCCAGTTCTTTCACAGTTTACTTCATTTAATCATAAAACCTATTGAATTAGGGAATATCATTATCCACATTTTAAAGATGAAAAAATGAGACACATAAGTTTGTCGAAGGACACAGAGTTAATAGTGATGGAGCCACAATTTCAACACAGAAGGGCCGGGGCACAATTATTTTCATGGCAACCTGAAGAAATACCTGAAGTCTAAGCCTATCCCAGAGGGCAGTGCTGGGCCTGTGAAGGGAGTGGCAGCAGAGAATTTTGTTGAAATAGTGAATAATGAAAATAAAGATGTGCTGATTGAATTTTATGCCCCTTGATGTGGTCCCTGTAGGAATCTGGAGCCCATTTATAAAGACCTGGGAGAGAAGGGTAGCAAAGACCCAGATATTGTCCTACCCACGTGGACGCCACAGCAATGATGTGCCTTCTCCATATGAAGTCAGTGGTTTTCCCAGTGTCTACTTCTCTCCAGCCAACCAGAAGCTAAAATCCAAAGAAATATGAAGGTGGCTGTGAATGGAATGATTTTATTAGCTACCTAAAGCAAGAAGCTACAAACCCCCCTATAGTTCAACAAGAAAAACCCAGGCAGAAGAAGGCACAGGAGTATCTATAAAGAAGCAGCCAAGTGTACCATGCTGTGGAAGGAATCTTCTTCCACAGATGGGAGACTACTGGGGAGGAATGAGACCCCTGTGGGATTATTACCTCTCTGGGCTGAGAGGACTGAATGGCTATAATCAGAATCTTGTTCAATTTTTTCCTAAACTATTTCTTAACTGAACTGTTGGTGAAAATACCAGAACCAATTTATGTTCATGGGTTTTGGGGGAAATGTCCAGGGGACATTTGGGGGTTTATTTTCTAATTTTTGGTACCTTTGGAACAGTGACAATGAATGATCCCTCTTTAAACAAACAACAACAACAAAAACTACACTATACTAGTTTCACCTTAGGAAAAACCAGGACAAGGAGAGAGGGACTTTAGGAACATGGAGCTCAGTTCTAATCAGACAATTCTGCTGCCAAAGGCAATATCAGGAAATATTGCCACTATTTTAAAGGAAACATCTCTAGAGAAGTTCAGAGAGATTGAGGAGCACTAATGGAGAAGAACAGTGAATTTACTTCCAGAACTACAGCTGGCAAGCTGCTGTTCAAAACTAAACTTCAAAAAAATGAGAGCAGCCCTTCTTGCTGCCTGACTCCGGCCACCAGGGGTTGTGCATATACTGACAGGAAGGGCCTGTCACAGGTGGCTCTGCCCTGCTCCTCAGCCTCTCCACTTAGTTAAAGTTGACATCTGACAGTGTTAAGGAACGTATTTAAAAACTGGCCGAACTGCAACCAAAAAACAGCCAGGCGTTGTGGCGGGCGCCTGTAGTCCCAGCTGCTCTGGAGGCTGAGGCAGGAGAATCGCGGAAGACCAAGAGCTGGAGGTTGCTGTGAGTCCTGTGACGCCATGGCACTCTACCGAGGGCAGTAAAGTGAGACTCTGTCTCTACAAAAAATAAATAAATAAATAAATAAATCTGACCAACAAGGGTCTGACTCCCCCACAAATCAATGGGATCCTGAGGGTTGCAACAAAATCTTGAGAATTCCTAAGCCCCAAAGATTTGTCCTTGATCTTCCTGAGGGTCTCCACCATTTAAGTAAGAAAGTGGTTGCTAGGCTCAGTGCCTGTGGCTCAAGCAGCTAACGCGCCAGCCACATACACCTGCGCTGACTGGTTCCAATCCAGCCCCGGCCCGCCAAACAAGGACAACTGCAACCAAAAAATAGCCGGGTGTTGTGGCCGGTGTCTATAGTCCCAGCTACTTAGGAGGCAAAGACAGGAGAATTTCTTGAGCCCAGGAGCTGGAGAGGGCAACAGCTTGAGGCTCTGTCTCAAAAAAAAAAAAAAAAAGAAAAGAAAAAGAAAAAAGAAAGTGGTTGCTATTCTAAAACATCTTGAGTGGAACAGGAAGGCTAAGGATACTAAATTCTGTCTGCTTCTGACAAAGCTGATTCACGGATTGCCTTGAACTCACCAGACCAGGTGAGTTTTCCCTCCCAGTTGGAAGTCTGAGTCATCCGTAGCCACTGCTCTGGTTGCATAAATTTGTCTATGTATTCATAAAATATGAATTCATAAAATATATATATTTTTGAGACGGAGTCTTATTTGTCACCTTAGTAGAGTGCTGTGGCATCACAGCTCACAGCAACCTGAAATTCTTGGTCTCAAGCGATCCTCTTGCCTCAGCCACCTGAGTAGCTGGAACTACAGGTATCTGCACAACACCCAGCTAGTTTTTCTATTTTTAGTAGAGATGGGTCTCGCTTCAACTCCTAAAATCAGGCTATCCACCAGCCTTCCAGAGTAGTGGGATTACAGATGTGAGACACCGCACCCAGCCTATTTTTTAAGTAAAAAAAAAAAAAAAAAAAAAAAAGAGGCTTCATTACTGATACAAACAGCAGGCAAATATAATTAATAATGTAAGAATCTAGGACTTAGAAAATTTTTCAAAGTTTATAGAAAATTGAAAACTACACTGCATCCAGAATAACTGTCCCACCCCAAGTGATGTTTACTTGGGAAAGTTTAGACACCTAGATAAATAATGAATTCTGATCTTTCTTTACTTTTCTTTCTCTCTCTCTCTTTTTTTTTTTCCTTTAGAGACATGGTCTTGCTATGTTACTTAGGCTGGTCTCCAGCTCCTAGCCTCAAGTGATCCTCCCAAAGTGTTGGGATTACAGGTGTGAGCCACTGCACTCAGATTTAGCTACATTTCTCAAAAAAAAATTAATTTTAGGCTCAGCGCCCGTAGCACAGTAGTTATGGTGCCAGCCACATACACCGAGGCTAGCAGGTTTGCACTTGGCCTGGGCCTGCTAGACAGCAATGACAACTGCAACCAAAAAATAGCTGGGCATTGTGGCAGGCACCTGTAGTCCCCACTACTTGGGAGGCTGAGGCAAGAGGCTCACTTGAGCCCCAGAGTTTGAGGTTGCTGTGAGCTGTGACTCCAAAGCACTCTACTGAGAGCAATATAGTGAGACTGTCTCAAGAAAAGAAAGAAAGGCTACAGCTGGAGAGGGAGCAAGAGGATTTGACATTGATGGGTGTCCCCGACACAACCTGACACGTCTCCTCCTGCAGTTTACGTGTGTGGAGTGTCAGCAGCACCAACTCCCTGACACACAACATGTTCAGTGTTAAGGGAATAGATGTGAGTTCTGATTCAAGCCAGCACGTCTGAAGAAGTAGCCTGCATGAGACTAGAGATTCAGTGGGAGTCTGAGGTGGCTGCTCTGGGTGTGTGGATATGAAGGCTCAAAGGCAGCCTCATAGAATTGCCCCATGACTCAAAAAGTTCTTGAAAACCCAAATGGATGCTTTCTCTCTTGCAGCTGTGAGGAGTACAGAAGTAAGCTAAGCTGGAGTTGGGAAAAGGCCCCACGCCTGAGAAACTGGATCCTGCCATCAGGAGTTATGTGCAGGTGCAGCTGCATGAGCGTGGTGTGAGCCGCCAGGATGACAGGGAATGCCAGGACAGAAAGGGTGGCGGGAGCAATCCTGAAAGGGACAGACCTTAACCCCAAACTTGAGGAAAAGAAACTGAATTTGACGGAGTGTAGGTTAAGTCACTACATTCACATTTCTTCTGAGACGAAGAAATGGAATTGATACAGGTTACCATCGTTCATGTATAGACAGGGACACCCACTTTCTAGGCCAAAGCAAGCTCATCACATTCTCAAGCAGCCCACCGCCTAGGCCAGCACCCCAGGGGCAGAGAACACACCCCCACAGAAGACCAGAGCAGAGAACACGCCCCCACAGGAGACCGGGGCAGAGAACACGCCCACCCCACAGGAGACCGGGGGAGAGAACACGCCCCCACAGGAGACGGGGCAGAGAACACGCCCCCACAGGAGACCTGGGCAGAGAACACGCCCCCACAGGAGACCGGGGCAGAGAACACGCCCCCACAGGAGACCTGGGCAGAGAACACGCCCCCACAGGAGACGGGGCAGAGAACACGCCCCCACAGGAGACCGGGGCAGAGAACACGCCCACCCCACAGGAGACTGGGGCAGAGAACACGCCCGCACAGGAGACCGGGGCAGAGAACACGCCCACCCCACAGGAGACCGGGGCAGAGAACACGCCCACCCCACAGGAGACCTGGGCAGAGAACACGCCCCCACAGGAGCCCGGGGCAGAGAACACGCCCACCCCACAGGAGACCGGGGCAGAGACCACGCCCACCCCACAGGAGCCCGGGGCAGAGACCACGCCCCCCCCCCCGGAGCCCGGGGCCGAGCCCACGCCCCCACCGGCGCCGGGGGCAGTGCCCACGCC
>CAUYPK010022134.1:0-16313 GCA_963574355.1 Loris lydekkerianus
GGTGCTTTGTTCACTTGGATATGCTCAATGACCAGAGAATCTACATCTAAACCCTTAAGTTCAGCATTACTCTCTGCATTTTTAAGCATATGCAGCAAAAATTCAGCACTCTTTTTGGGCCACCGACCCTGTGTCCAGCCCCACTGTTTGGCCCGGGCACACCTACCAACTCCACCATTGTAAAGTCGGAATGGTACACATTTTTTCTTTAAGGTGACATCCTTCAGATACTTGGTGGCTTTTTGTATATGCATACCCTTGATGGCCTGGGCAGTTTCACGTGTGTTCTTAAAGTGAACACGAAGATTTGAACCTCTTGACTTGCATGACTTTGTGGGGTTTTCTGGGTCAAGTGAATAGCGAACCATTTTCACAGATCACCTCAGGCCACTTAGGGGAAGAGCTTTTCTTTTTGTCCAAAATGTTCCCTTATCCCCCAGCTCCCAATTCAAACTTTTCTTTCAGGGATTTCCCCCCCCCCCCCCTTTCTTACACACACATACACAAACACACACAGAGCCTTTCCCTTGCCTGCTAGGCCGATACAGGCCCTCTTGGTCCCTGTACGCACCTGCTTGTACCTATCTTCCTCTATTTTATTTTTTAATTTTTTGAGATAGATCTCACTTTGTTGCCCTCGGTAGGGTGCTGTGGTGTCACAGCTCACAGCAACCTCAAACTCCTGGGCTTTTAAGTGATTCTCTTGCCTTAGCCTCCCAACTAGCTGGGACTACAGGTGCCTGCCACAAACCCCGGCTATTTTTAGAGATAAGGTCTTGCTCTGGTTCAGGCTGGTCTCAACCCTGTGAGCTCAGGCAAACTACCCGCCTCAGCCTCCCAAGTACTGGGATTACAGGCATGAGTCACCGCTTCCGGCATCTACCTCCCTCTATTTTAGTCAGGAGGAGACGAGACCAGATGGGAACTGAGTATTCCCTTGGGATCAGGCCTCGCACAGAGAAAGCCTCAGGAAATGTCTATTACGTGGTTAAATTATTTAAGGTCTCTGCAAGTCTTGCCATCTCACCCTCTAAGATTCTAGGATTCTAACCATTCTTCAAATCCGAGACTTCTCCCACATCTTTCCCTTTCCCGGTCCTCATGCCCTGGCTCCCAGTGACCAACAGGGGTCACTTGCTGCCTAGTCTATGCCAAGGAGCTCCTGCTATCAGGAGCTCAGGGCTGGAGATTCCATCACTCCTGTAGCCACCATTCCTGAGTAGTTTGGGTATGATAGGCACCATTCTCTGCTCTTTAGGCAGCGTCTTACTTGTTCCTCTCAACCACTCTGCAATGTAGATGGGATCTGTTTTCCGGGTGAGAAATTGCTTAGCTTCCGAGAAGCTAAGGAATTTAAGATCACATCAGCTAGTGACACAGCTCAATTGTGACTGCATCTCTCACACAAGCCCACTCTCTCTTTTCTTTAAACAAAACGTCAGAGAAATCAGGCTACCAATTGGGCAGGGTTGCAGAGCATTTACCCTCCCCCAAGAGCACAGGTGGTGAGGTGGAGTATGGTCCTAGCTTTGTGTCTAACCTGACTCCTTCCCTGCATCTTCTCTCACTTTTCCTTTCTGGCCCCTGAGCCTGGGTTAGTATCTGTTGAAGTGAGAGAAATATGAATACTGGAGGCTGTTACAGCTACACCACTGGGGGCAAGTACCTCGTGGTCTTGTCCCTAGCTTCACAGATTGTAGTAAAGACTGTACACCCAGAAGAGGTGCTCAGGAAGTGATGTGATTTGATCCCTGGGACAGTGGCCCATGCACTCCCCTAAAGATTTCATGGGGCAAATATTACACACTGTTGCTGTTGCTGGGGAGGGAGGTGGAGATGTTCTAAGTTTGCTGGGTACAGACCTGTGCTGTTGCTGGGTAGGAGGGTGGAGATGTTCTAAGTTTGTACCAGTTCTGTCTTCCCGCTAGATCTTGGGTAAGTCATAGTGACTCCTAGGCTATCACGCCCTATCTGTGAAACTGTCCCTGTCCCAAAGCCCTAAGCCTCCTCAAAGGTGACACAGCTCTTCCCCATAGCTGTTCTGCAGGCCTGAGTACTGCCACCTCTGTCTATCCTGCATGGTCTCATGCCTTACTGAGAGCCTCAAAGCCCCGGGAAGGACAACTGAGAGAAGGCCCTGTTCTGGGCTCCTCCTGCCCCTTGGTCTTCTGCAGTTCCTGAGTCTCCCTGACCAGATGTGAGCCCCTAGGCAACAGGGTGGGGCTCCAGTGACCAAAGCATGGCCTAGGGCAGTATGTGTGCTGAATGGACAACGCAAATGAACAGAGGTGGTCTCTAGAGAAATTCTGACCCCACCAGGTAGGGACCCCTTGGTCAGGGCACAGGCTGTTTTCATAGCCTGGATGCAAATCGACTTGTCAATATTTTCAGCTTAGTATAATATCTTATCTGACTATCCCTGAATCTTGAGACATTTGTATTATCTTCTCATTCCCATTTTATGGATGAGGAAAAAAGGCCCAGAAAGGTGAAGGGATGGGTCTAAAGTCACAGCCAATGAGGTGGTACAGAGACCTGAGTACAAGTTTGTTTGTTTGTTTTGAGATAGAGTCTCACTTTGTCACCCATGGTAGAGTGCTGTTGCATCATAGCTCACAGCAACCTCAAACTCCTGGGCTTGATTCTTTTGTCTCAGCCTCCCAAGTAAGTGGGACTATCTATAGGCACCCATCAGCCTGGCTATTTTTAGAGACAGGGTCTTGCTCTTGTTCAGGTTGTTCTCTTAACTCCTGAGCTTAAGCAATCCACCCGCCTCAGCCTCCCAGAATGCAAGGAATCCAGGCGTGAGTCACCATGCCCAGCCTTGACTACAAGTTTTTTTTTTTGTTGTTTTTTTTTGAGACAGCCTCAAGCTGTTGCCCAGGTAGAGTGCCATGGCGTCCCAGCTACAGCAACCTCCAATTCTTGGGTTTAAACGATTCTCTTGCCTCAGCCTCCCAAGTAGCTGGGACTACAGGCACCCGCCACAACGCCTGGCTATTTTTTGTTGTAGTTGTGATTGTTGTTTGGCAGGCCTGGGCTGGATTCGAACCTGCCAACTCTGGTGGATGTGGCTGGTGCCTTAGCCACTTGAGCTACAGGTGCCAAGCCTGAATACAAGTTTTTAACCCTGCTCTTTAACTCTGTCCCTCACCAGAACAAGTGGTAAAGGCAATGTAGAGTGTGTTCAGTATACAATGTGGATAGGGTGTGAACCCTATTCATGGATTCATTTCTGTTGCATGATAAAACATTCTAGAAAATAATCCCAGACGAGAGCTCTTAGAAGCAGACATGGCAGAAGTGTATTTTTCTGGCTACTGAGACCAAAGAAAAATATAGGCTAGGAACAAGATGCTCTTTGGCATTCATTTGGTTCTTGGCAGATCAGGTAATAACACAGCAAATGCAGGAAGAATCAGGGAGGAAACTTGACTGGTTGTGTCAAGTAGTAGGATTTTAGGAGAGATTATAATTCTCTCCCTTCCAACCTAAAATTTCTATAATTAGGTTTTATTTCTGTCATGAAGAACATTTTCATAATGAAAAAATAAATGTAAAGATTCAGAGCAGCTAGATGTTGTCTGAAGGCTAATAGGAGAGGGCTGGGCAATAATTGGCCCCCCAAACAAAAGCTGTGGCTGGGTTTCTCAGGCAGCCCGTGAACAGTGAAGGCTGGTAATTGCAACTGAGAGGAAAAGGTTTTCGTTTTGGCCCAGGGAAAGAGTCCAGTAGCTTGAGTTTCACTTTGCCATCCCAAGAAGTTTATGTATGTCTATTTTCAAATATTGTGACCTATTTGTGTGACTTTTTCAGCGACTAGAAACTGAGCTGATCCAGAACATGAGTTGGGTTAGCCCTTGGAAATCACCTATTTCCATCCTTTTATAGGTGAGGATGTGGCAGCTCAAGAGGGAAGGGCTATCCCTCACAGAGTGGCAGGTTAAGGCCAGGTGACCTGCTCCCACATGGCTTGTGTGCTCGGGTGCTTGGGTCAGAGAGGAAGGGGATCTAGGTGATGTGCTGACTTTGTGGCCTGACTGCATGAAATCAGTTCCTGTGTTGAAGGAGGCCAAAATTAAGCTATGACACTGGGGTGAGGCAATTGGTCACAGCCAGCCTCTAGTGCTAACAGCAGTTTCAAATGTGAGCAGCTGTTGTCCAGAGGGGAAGGCAGAAGATGGAAATGATATTTCATGCGTTCTGACAGCCCTTCCCACGTTCATGGGTGAAGAACTTGACACACGCTTCTTCCCTTGGGCCTCATGATTACCCGTGTTACTGTGTGCCTGGGAGACTATCCGTGACCCGCACTGTGGGCAGCATCAGGAAGAGATGGGAGAGGGCATGTGAGGAGTATTTGTGGTGACCATCCTGTGCCACACATTTTATGTATGGCTACACAGCATTCTGAGCTTTCAGATGAGGACTCTGAGGCTCAAGGCTAGAATGGTGGCTCATGCTTGTAATCCTAGCACTCTGGAAGGCTGAGGCAGGTGGATTGTTTAAGTTCAGGAGTTTGAGACCAGCCCGATTACATGCGAGACCCTGTCTTAAAAAAAAAAGCCGAGTGTTGTGGCAGGTGCCTGGAGTCCCAGCTACTTGGGAGGCTGAGGCAACAGGATCACTTGAGCCCAGGAGTTTGAGGTTGCTGAGAGCTGTGACATCACGGCATGATACTGAGGGTGACAAAGTGAGACTGTCTCAAAATAAAAAAATAAAAGGGATACTGAGGCTCAGTTTCCATAGCTATCAAGTGGTGAAGCCAGATTTTTAACTCCTAAGTCCTTGTTGTTTTATATGCTGTCGGTGGGGATGTAAATGGCTGTAATTCTTTTGTAGCCCAATTTAACAAAATCTAACAAACACATGACTTTTTGACTCTCAGATTCCATATTTAGGAACTTACCCAATATTGATTTATACTAGAACACCTTTATGTAAACAAGCAATGTGTACACTTACGAGGTTTTTTTTTTTAAATTCCAGGTTAATGTGAGGGTATAACCAGGTCACAATATTTGAATTTGTTAGGTTGAGTCCCTGTAGTTGTGTCCTGCACCCAAACACACCCTACATTGTGCCCATACACTTAGAAGTTTTATGCATAAAAAAATGTCTGGAATGATACATACTGCATGTCCTGGGTGCTATGAAAAGAGAGAAGTTTGTGGGGCCCTTCCCCCAATAGGCTGAGCCCTGTCCTTGCGTATGGCTGGCTAGAAGACACAGTGTTTAACCAGGAGTCCTCTATCAATAAAACCTCCTTTCACATGATTCATTACTCCTCATGAGGAAAGGGCACCCTAATACCCACTTCCTGGAAGTCTGCATTCACATCCTGCAGGGGACGGTCAGCAATCTTCCTCTCACCCCAACTCCCACCACAGCAGAGTCAGACCCCCACCCCCCACCCCGCTCAGTATGCTGTCTGTCCCTCCCTTCTAGCACATGTCTCACGTCCTCATGGATGTATTCATCTTTTTTCCCACAGGGAAAGCAAAGACCCTAACTTATTTATGCCCACCTCTAATGTAGGATATTGTACTTGGCATGTGGGTGGCTTCAGGGACCGTTTGTCCCATGGATGGATTAATTTACTTTCTCCTCTGTTATCTGTAAAGTGGTCTAAAGGAGAGCCCAGATGTGTCTTTATAAGAAGCATAGTCCTTGGGGGGAATGTCTCTTTACCCAGAACTTCCTATAGGGAAACGCAGAAAACTTGATTCCATTTTTTTATTATTCAACATTTTATACATAATAAATACAAACTTTTTACAGCCACTGTAAAGAAAGCACATCTGCACAGAGGCTCCCTCTGAGCCGTGGCCTGTGCATTGTGATGCTGGGTTACATGTTCTGGAGGGAGGGGTTATTTTTTAAAAAGGAGGCATATTTTTACAACTTTGCTTTTTAAAATAAAATTAGCAGCAGCTCTTCCAAAAAATATTTTAAAATATAACAAAAGACTTCAAATAACGCTCTGAAGCTATGGAAAACCCAAATTCAAGGACAATTTGGCTAGCTAATGAGAAAATACAAGACTGCTCTATTTATGAGCACTTTGGAGATTTTTAGTATGTCAGAAAATTTTAAAGTCTTCAAACAACCACTTTTAATTTCTTTTTTAAACTTAAGAATAAGTTTGATAAACACAAAAGACCTCAAATAGATCAACAGATCAAGAAATGCAAAAAACAAAAACAAAAAACCCCCAAAATCACAGAGAAGATTCATCAGTGAGTATTGTCTCTGAGTGATCAAATGACTGCAAATTTCTTCAGCTATGACCTTTACTTTTGGTCAAAAAATCCCATGGGGACATTTGGCGAGCATTTCAAGTTTTTAAAGATTCTTAGGACGGATGGAATTTTCAAAGCATAAAACAACTTTTGGATTAAATGCTACAAATTTGATTTTTTAACAAAAGTAAAAAAAAGCAACTGGCAAACATCCCTTAGTCCCTAGGTATTACACTCCCTACCTTCCAAAGGAGTGGAAAACCAGAGTCCTATACTCAGTACCTGCAGCTGTGGGCTCACTAGCCTGCAGGGGACACTATTGGCTCTTCCTGTGAAGACAGTAAGAAGACAGTTGTCTTTTTCTTGTCAATCTGGATTTGTGTAGGGTGTGCAGTCCTTTAGTCCTTTCTCACAGGAATCTGGTTTCCTCCATGAGCCCACAGGTTCTTTATCCCAAGGAAATGTCAGGGCAGTGGGTGATAGCTGGACTGGACCAGTGCACTGGATTGAGAATAAAATAATGCTAGAGGCCTCCTCAGTAGAGAAACTCAACAATGTAGGAGGTATGTGTCCTCAATTTATCTAGATTACTGGCAAGAAGAGTATATGCTGTAAAAATTAAGATGAAAAATACCCAAATACAAAACATTACATCGGCTCATTTCAGATCTGGAACTTCCATTTCTGCTTTAGCCGTAACCTCCTTTCTGTTAGTCTATGTGATGGACAAGATGTGGCTACTAGTTCAGCCCCTCCATATTAGCTCCACTAATTCTAAATGAATGGCATAGATATTAATAATACAAAGGACACTGTTACCGTTTTTAAACCTGTTAGTTGTGGAAGAGATGTGCATTAATGCAATTGGTGCTAAACTCAGGGCAGTCCACTTCTTTTACTTTCTCAGTTTGGGGACTATCCTTGGGGAGGAGCCAGCCTCTCCTGAAATCCCTCCTTCTGTTTCCTTATATAGCCAACATGATCTGATTAATACTTAAATCAGATGAGCAAAAGCTACTTGAAGAAAGATGAGAATCTTTGCCACATTCTGTGGCCACAGTAATATACTGTACAAGTGCACATGATCAGTATTTCTGTGACTGTGCCCTGGGACAAGGCCTGGTCTTGAGTCTCATATAAAAATGGACCACAGTTTGGCATGAGGGCTGCCCCGCTCTGTGCCTAGGGTCCACTAGGATTTGTGCTATGGTAGGAGAGATGACATAGAATTTGACAACAGAAAAAGGCACGAATTATTCAAAATGTGGGAGGAGTCCACCAGGCCAACCAGTCACATATAATCCTCTCCTTGTTTTTGCTCTGTTCAAGAGTCATCATCATCATGCAAAGGTGCCTGAAACACAAGACTGGCCAAACTCCCAAGCCTGGCCTTGATTGTAGCAGTAATGGTTGGGCAAACCCATCATCACACCAGTGTGATTTCCACATCCTCCATCTTTTCTGCTGGCCTTCGATGGTTCTGCGTAGGTGGAGGGGGAGCTGCCCGGACCTGAGCAGGAAACAATTACATGGATAGTCAGCTTCCTAAGCTTCCTAACTCGGTGGGTGAAGCACCCCCAAACCCAATTATTCATCTATCCAAGGTTGTGGGTACCCTAGGGGTCTTAGAAATGCTCTGAGCAGATGCTTTCAATCTAATCTTCACTATTTCCCACACAGATAGGCAATTGTTCTCAGTGAAACTGTCAAACACACAAATCAGGTTCTTGCCTAGGCTGAAAGCACAAGAGTCACTGTAGTCCTGAAATTCTTTCCAAAGCAAAGGCCTGGAGTTGGAAGCAAGAGAGAACAATGATTAGAAAACTGAAAACATTTTAGCATGTCTGAGGAGTGTGGCAAGAGATAAGGCTGGAGAGGCAGGCTGACATTAAGCCATGAAGGGGCCTTTTTATTATTTATTTATTTATTTATTTTTGAGACAGAGCCTCAAGCTATTGCCCTGGGTAGAGTGCCGTAGCATCGCAGCTCACAGCAACCTCCAACTCTTGGGCTTAAGCAATTCTCTTGCCTCAGCCTCCCAAGTAGTTAATGATTACAGGCACCTGCCACAATGCCCAGCTATTTTTTGGTTGTAATTGTCATTAGTGTTTGGCAGGCCTGGGCTGGATTTGAATCTGCCAGCTCTGGTGTATGTGGCTGGCGCCTTAGCCACTTAAGCTATAGGTGCCAAGGCCGAAGAGGCCTTTTTAAGAAATCTGTGCTTGGGTGGTGCCTGTGGCTCAGTGTCTAGGGTGCTGGCCCCATATACTGAGGGTGGTGGGTTCAAACCTGGCCCTGGCCAAACAGCAACAAAAAAATAGCTGGGCGTTGTGGTGGACGCCTATAGTCCCAGCTACTCGGGAGGCTGAGGCAAGAGAATCGCCTAAGCCTAAGAGCTGTGATGCCACTGGCACTTTACCTAGGGCGACAAAGTGAGACTCTGTCTCCAAAAAAAAAAAAATCTGTGCTTTATTCTTTAGGCAAGGAGTTGTTTTTGGTGGGTGGTTGGCAGTATTAGATATGTGAAAGATGACTCAGGTAACAGTTTGGAGAAAAGATGTGAAGTGGGTAAGAGTTCAAGCAAGAGGACTATTTAGGAGACTTGTCCGTTAGATGAGAGTTGATTTAGCCTGAACAATGGAGATGCTGGCAATGGAGGAAACAGAGAAGGAGAAAGATTTGACAACTATCTCTGAGGTCAACCTGGCAGGGTCTGGCGATGACTATTTATGAGAGACAGGGCTGGGGAGATACCAAGGCTGATGCTAGAACACCTATAGGGTGGTGGTTCTATTCACCAAGTCAGGTGACTTGGGAGATAGAGAATGTCTGAGAGAGAAGATAATTAACTCATTTTTGCTGAATTTTGGGGATTTGGGACATATAAGTTGAGACATCCACAAGTCTGAAGCTAAGGGAAAAGATCGGATTGGCAGTTAGAAATCTGGACGTTGCTGGTATATAAATGGCAGTGAGAATAGATGAGATCACCTGGGAAAAGTGCTTTGAATCACTTCAAGAGAAGCAGCCTAGGGATAGAACCACGAGAAGTGTCAGCAGAGACAGGGAGAAGGCCAGGACAGTGTGGTGCAACAAAGATGGCAGTCTACTTCTCTCCGTTCTCACCCCATTCACCTTAGTCCATGCCACCATCACCTCTTTCTAGGACACTCTGCCACCTTCTATTTATTCTCCACTCAGCTGCCACAGCAATGTTTTGAAATGCAGAACTAGCAACAATACTGTCCTGCTTACTGCCTTATAATAGCTTCCTGTAGCATTTAGGATAAGACCCAAGTGCTTAACAAGGCACTCAATACACATCTGCTGAACGGATGAAGCCACTGGTTTAAGGAATGGCATAAAAAGCTGATAAAGGTCAAGAAAAATAAAATTGCAAGTTATCCACTGGATTACCAAGGTGAAAGTTCTGATCTTGGAGGGTATGGGAGGGGGTGGAAGTGAGATGTCAGTAAAGTGAGGAGGGATGAGTAGAGGCAAATATATTCTTGCTGGAAATAGAAGTTCTTCGAGGCCATGATGTGTTATCTTATTATTTCATTTCAATGTCTCTAGGAGGCAAATACAGGCTTGGAATATGGGTCCTTAATAAGCACTTGCTGAAAAAAAGTGCTTCTGTTTCACAATTAGGCCACTTTAATGCTCACAAAACGTGTTATAATTTAAATATACTACTTCATAACTATCATCCTGTGATCTCACCATGGCTCAGTGAAATAAGTTCCAGTGAAGACTAAATGCTCTAAGATGAGTTGATTTTTATTGCTTCCTTTTCAATAGCTCTTTTTACCTTCTCAAATCCATTTTACCCTTGCTTGGCAGAATCAGTAACAACACACAGGCCATAGGGAAACATCAATTTCTAACTCGGAATTTGGAAGAACCATGCATTCTATAACCCTGCTAGATAGGAGACTTACGGGTCGCAGTTTGCCATATGAGGTCTCAGGAGTGTGCCTTGATGCCTGGGAGAATCCTGGTGATTCAGCATGAAGGCTGTTTTCTAAAGGAAGGGAACCAAAGCAGCTCATTTTATTTGAGTTGTTGAGCAATAAAAATGCTAATGAACATCTGTTTGCTCTTCAGGCAAATATATGGATTTCTGAAGTGAAAATGCATTTAGACCCAGGCCCAGGAGAACCCTTACCATTTGTTGAAGAAGACCTGGGAAAGTACTGGGAGCTCCTCTTATCTGGGCTGGGGTAGGGGCTGCTGGGAGGCTGGTCATACAACGGCAGTGGAGGCAGGGAGGCTTGAGGCTTGGGGGAGGGAGAGATCTGTAGCAAAGGGAAGTAAGGTTACCAGGCGCCCATTTCCTCGAAAAGGAGAGAGCACAGTTGCTTCTCTGACTACTCAGCACACATTCCTTTCTTCTGGAGCTCAGTTAAGACTATTAAGCCTTGTCAGCTTCATTAGAAGCAAATGAGCCTAAAATAACTACTCTAAACCCCAATTTTTTGTTGCACTTTTTTACTCTCACAGATCTCATTACATTACTGATTTTCGTTTATTTTAAATAGTTATCAAGTCAAACCATTTTCTAAAGCACTAATGAAAACATAGGAAATTAATGTCAATTCAGTAAATTCAGTGAAGAACAAAATAAGGGCCAAGTTATTTTTTGTATTTGTGTGGGGGTAAAGATAAATAATTGGGTGAGCTTCTTTTTTCTTTTTGTTTTTTTTTTTGAGACAGAGTCTTAAGCTGTTGCCCTGGGTAGAGTGCTGTGGCATCACAGCTCACAGCAACCTCAAACTCTTGGGCTTAACTGATTTTCTTGCCTCAGCCTCCTAAGAAGCTGGGACTACAGGCACCTGCTACAAAGCCCGGCTAATTTGGCTGAGTTTCTGATTTCCACAGGCTTTGTACATGTCAGGCTAAGTGTCACAGTCACCATGCAAACAAGATTGGCAATCATATTCCTTACTCCTCTACCTGCCAGGCCTGCTGTGATAGAAACCCAGAGAAGACAAACTAAACTGTGATTGAATTAGGGGGTCTCCCAATGGTAAGCTTCCCTATAATAAGCTAAGTCTAGAGCCATTTGTAAGTCGAATGAGGGATCTAGCAGGCTGGTTAATTCTCTGAAATAGACTGGCAGGATCTAAGTTGGGCAGGGAAGGTTTGATAGTGAGGGGAAAAAAAATTAGCCAGCTTGGAGTTTTACTATGTAAACTAACCAGAGACAATACATTCCCTTCTCTGATTTGTTTCTTTCTCTCCACCAAACCAATCTTTGGTATGATAAGTACAATTTAGCATTTTGATTAAACTGATTGAGAGAACAGAATGCAGGAGAAGGGAAGTGTAATGTGACCACATTCTGTAAGGGCCTGACTGACAGGTCTCTGGTTTTTCAAATCAGTTTTGCAGATACACTGAGGGGTAAAATGGTGAGGGCGAGGCAGAGACTTTTATCAGGATTAACAGACCCTTTGGGAGTAATTTTCTTTAAAATATCTTTTAATTCGGTTTCCTCCCCCCTCATGTACCTGAATCTCTCTCATCCATGGTGTGTCACCATTTTCTGAGGCTGAAAGTTCTTCTACTAGCACCGATGGGAAAACTCCAATCCGCCCATTGAACTCCCCTTCCCAGAAACCATCATCATCTTGGTTTTCTTTGTTCAAGATACGGATGATTGCTCCCTCAGGAAAAGATAACTCATCATCTGTCTGGCCCTCATAATCATAAAGTGCTTTCGCAAAACAGACTAGGGAACAAGAGAAAGACAAACCTAGTAAGAACATTGACAGCCAGCTTGCTTCTGAAACCACCCTTTTGCTCACATGACAATTAAAAGAGCATCATAAAGAAGAGGAGTAAAATTGTAATATTTTTACACACTGAAGATCAACTTTAGGGTTCTTCTGTATAGGACAAATGTGACCAAATAAGGGAAAATATATTACAGAATAGGAATAAAGTTGTCCTTTTTAATCTACTGAAGGAGTAATCCAGGGCAATACAGTTTAGGTCAAGTGACCAAATAAAGAAGGCCTTGTTTCAGTCTTTACCACTGGCATCTCCGTTGAGGCTGCCTGAGACGAGCTCTGCTTCCGTGGAATTGCTGGATGTGTGTGACCGACTGTCCAAAGCAGCTAAGGACTGCAGCATGCTCAGTAGGCTGTTCGAGGTGGGAAACTGTAGGTACTTTTCTGGCACATAACCCACTTGGCCAACTTTATTTCGAGCCTGGGTAAAAGATATGTGACAAAACAAGTTTGTACACACAATTTGGACGGGGCTTAATAAGAACCAAAACAAACTCCTAAAATGTCACAAGAAGGGGGCGATATGAGCAAAGGAATATACCTTTACCCAGTCTTCCATATCTCCATCTTCAATCACTTCTAACACCTCATGTTCCTCAATGGTCAACTCATCTGGTTGAGAAGCCTGCAATGTAGGATGGTCATGGACAAAATTAAAAAGGTTAGATAAAGAGCAGATGTGAACTGATCGTAACAAAAACAGGGGATCAAAACATTGAAATGATTTTGAGAAAAGTATTGAACACAAAAATTTAAATGCTGTAAAACTATCATAATGAGGTGAAGTTTTACTTCCAAAAAATAAATGAAATGATCACAACAAAAACTAGAGAAACTGAATCATCAAGAGGCAATCAGGTTCAATGGATAGAGCACCATGGTGGAAGTAGAGGACTTGGGTTCCAGCTCCAGCTTATGTGTCTATTTGTAATTTATTCAACTTGATGCTTCCATTTCTTCAAAATGACAGTCTTGCCATTCCCTGGGGGATGGGGGAGTGTCAGTGTGGGATGAATAAGGAACCATGGTGACTTAGGAAACAAGCAAAGGAGAAGGCACAGAATTAGAGCTGCTCCCAGAAGGCCACAATGGAGATGCATGCTGTGAAAATGCAAAGAACTATGTACATGAATTAGATAAGAGTTTGAGCAGTGCCTAGAGTTGATCTGGAATCACTGTAAGACAGTGGCCAAAAGAAGGAAATTGTAGGAAAGGAAATGATTGGGATCAGGCAAGTTTCAGATTTATTATGCTCCAACTTAACTGTAAAGACTAGGCTGATCCATTTGGATTTTTTTGCATAACCTGCTAACTGTGATGGTTTTATTATTCTTGACAGCAGGGAGCCACTAGCATCAGCCCTACTGATACTGCCCTTGAGATAGCAAAACTTGGGAAGAAACTCTCAGGGGCTCTGCAGAGGGCTTATAAAGTCTATTTGGCTTTGCTTTCTTTGTTGTTATTGTTTTTTTTTTTGCAGTTTTTGGCTCGGGCTGGATTTTGGCTTTGCTTTCTAAAGAGCCTTGTTGCCTGTCACATGTAACAGGAGTTTGGAGGCTTCTTCTGGCTTTCTAATTAATAATCTTAAAAGCTTTCCCCAAGTCCCAACATCAGTTAAAACTATCACGTAAGAACATACAGTTTTTCAAATCTCACAATCTCAAAGTGTAAAATATTTCCAAGTGAAGCAAAAATAAGGCAAAACAAACAAAAAACAAAGTGGGGGTCGTTTTATAGGATCCATTTCCCATTTCATCAACATTGAAACACTTCATCAAAACCCAGATTCTAGATGTTGCCACAGTTCATTTGGACAGAAAAATAATATTGAAAATGGCTGACAAATCACAGAACATTCCAGGACTAATTTTTAAGTAAAATTACTTCATATCTCAAAATATGAGGAAAACAAACTTGCACATTTACTCTTGGTCCTTTTCCTATTTTTTTTTTTTTTTTTGTTGTTGTTGTTGTTGTTGCAATTTTTGGCCGGGGCTGGGTTTGAACCCACCACCTCCAGTACATGGGGTTGGCACTCTACTCCTTGAGCCACAGGCGCTGCCCCTTGGTCCCTTGTCCAATGGATTTATTTACTACTCTGAAACCACACTATGCCTTGAATGTATCAGCAAAAGGTACCTTTGTAATAAAGATGTTTTCCTAATTCCACGGTAAGACTTAAAAAGTACCAATATAACCCCAGACATTAATGTATATGAGAGCAAAGCAGGATGGATACAGCACCTTTAAATATCCTGTTTCCCTTGTAAAAAAAAAAAGCCATGGAAGGCAGCGCCTGTGACTCAGTGGGTAGGGCGCCGGCCCCATATACTGAGGGTGGTAGGTTCAAACCTGGCCCCAGCCAAACTATAACAAAAAATAGCCAGGTGTTGTAGCGGGCACCTATACTGAGGGTGACAAAGTGGAAAAAAAAAAAAAAGCCATGGAAGGCAAGCATGGTGGAACATGCCTGCAATCCCAGCTACTCAGAAAGCTGTGACAAGAATATTGTTTGAACCCAGGAGTTTGAGACCAGCCTGGCAAGACAGAAAGACCCCATATCAAAAAATAGTCACAGGGGTCCACGCAGGTTGTCCAACATTGCAGTACCAGTTGTTCAACATAAGCAGACAGTAGCTTATCATACCATCCTCAGACAGTGATGTCCAATTCTTCCACTTAAAAAGGTCAAGTCCTTTGCACAGCCATAAAGACCCTACAGAGTTTGGTCCCCGTGTGCCTCTTGATGCTTTGGACTCAAAACATTACTCCCCATTCTTTGAACGTACCATATTCTTCCTTGCCTCATGTTTTTACCAGCTGTTCTTTCTGTCCAGCATGCTCTGCAGATTTAGATTACTGTGGGTTTAAGTCCAGCTTTAGGCTCTTTCTCTGGGTAAGCAACCTTAAAATGTCTTTGAGCCTTTTTTTTTTTTTTTTTTTTTTGAGATAGAGCCTCAAGCTGTCACCCTGGGTAGAGTGCTGCAGCATCACAGCTCTCAGCAACCTCCAACTCCTGGGCTCAAGTGGTTCTCTTGCCTCAGCCTCCTGAGTAGCTGGGAATACAGGCACCTGCATAGTGCCCAGCCATTTTTTGGTTGCAGCCATCATTGTTGTTTGGCAGGCCCGGCTGGATTCGAACCTGCAGCTCTGGTGCATGTGGCTGGCGCCCTAGCCACCTGAGCTATATGTGCTGAGCCTGAGCCTTAGTTTTATTTTCCTACTGAAGTAAGCTCCATGGGGCAGAGATTTTTTCTGAATAATGCTGTATCTATCCCAGAGCCAGAAAAGAGCACAGTGCTGATATGTAGAATGTATTCAAGTAATATTTGTTAAATGAATGCGGGGTTGATATCTTCCTTATAGGATTATTGAAAAGATTATAAATAAATGATAGTTATTATTACTCATGTATTTGAGGTCCAGCTCCTATGTTTTCCCAGACCACCCACCCAGACCATCCATGATGAGCTAGTTGCTTCCTCATTCTTTTGTTCTTGTTAGGCTTTGTGCATCCCTTTAACACTGGCTACCATGGCATTCTAGTTAGCTGGTAGTCCTGTGGACTTCCTACTAGACTTAGTTAAGGCAGGAACTGTATTTCTTCTCACTTATCCCAACTAAAGACAGCCAGTGGTCAGTAAATATTTATAAAATACACACATGGTCTCATACTATCTCCTTAAGTTCTAATACCCAGAGATAACCAGACCTCCATTCCCACCAATATCTCTCCAAATTTTCTGTATTTTTTTTTTTTTTGAAACAATACATCTTTCTTGATTATAAAAGAAATACAAGGCTTGGCACCTGTAGGTCAAGCGGCTAAGGTGCCAGCCATATATACCAGAGCTGGCAGGTTTGAATACAGCCTGGGCCTACCAAACAACAATTACAACTATAACCAAAAAATAGCTGGGCATTGTGGTGGGCGCCTGTAGTCCCAGCTACTTGGGAGGTTGAGGCAAGAGAATTGCTTGAGCCCAGGAGTTGGTGGTTGCTGTGAGCGAGGGCAACACACTGAGACTCTGCCTCAAAACAAAAAAAAAAAAAAAAAAAAAAAAAGAAATACATGTTCATTGTAGATAAGATGGAAAATATGCATAATTGAAGTCTTAAAGGTACATAAAATTTGGCATCTTTTTTTTTTTTGAGACAAAGTTTCACTTTGTCACCTGTGGTAAAGTGCTGTGGCATCACAGTTCACAGCAATCTCAAACTCTTGGGCTCAAGTGATTCTCTTGCCTCAGCCTCCCAAGTAGCTGGGACTACAGAT
>CAUYPK010022135.1:0-25741 GCA_963574355.1 Loris lydekkerianus
AGCAATTATTAACAAAACAATTTGAAATCCAGATCTGAAAAGTGTTCCCATTCCTGAAGGTACTTGCTGCCTAACCCACCTGTGGTCCACCCCACAGGTGCAGTGAGGTAAAGACACTGAGGCTGGGTTGCACCAGGAGAAAGTCTTCACTGCAGCTTGCTGCACTTAACACCCAAACTCTCCCATGGCTTACAAACTGGGGCTTTTAAAGGCAGGGGTACATTTCAGGCAGGCATAATTATAAATTAATACACGGAGGCCACACATTGGCCTGGCCCCAAAGCTGGGATATGCTGGTGGCAGGGCGGTGGGGAGATAGTTTGATTCAGAAAGTCTGGGAATAGGCCGGGTAAGGTGGCTCACACCTATAATCCCAGGAGTCTGGGAGGCCAAGGTGGGTGGATTGCCTGAACTCACAGGTTTGAGACCAGTCTGAGCCAGAACACTTCATCTCTAAAAATAGCTGGGTGGGGACTTAAAGAGAAACTTCTCTAAAGAAGACAGACGCAAAATCTACAAACACATGAAAAAAAGCTCATCATCCTTAATCATCAGAGAAATGCAAATCAAAACTACTTTGAGATATCACCTAACCCCAGTAAGAGTAGCCCTCATTTTTATTTTTTGATGAATATTTTGGAAAAACCCGCGAAGCACTGAAGCCGCAAAACATGAAGCGGGAAGTGGCGAGGGAACACTGTAGTTTGAACTGATTTGCAACATTCTCTATGGAACTTAAGGCATATTGTGTAGGAGATAGCAAGTCACCCCATCTTAGTGCATGTTCTGCTATAACAAAATGCCACTGACTGGACAATTTACAAAGGAAAGAGATTTATTTGGCTCAAGGAAGTTCAAGGGCATAAGTTCAATATCCAGCAAGGTCCTCACCCTGCAATGGAAGGATGAGCAACGGCATGAGATAGAGGGGAAATAGGAGATCAAGT
The DNA here is from genome assembly GCA_963574355.1 of Loris lydekkerianus. Classification (NCBI taxonomy): domain Eukaryota; kingdom Metazoa; phylum Chordata; class Mammalia; order Primates; family Lorisidae; genus Loris; species Loris lydekkerianus. Next base: position 948 of record CAUYPK010022135.1, read on the forward strand.
GTACACTTTTATCAGGAGTCCCCTCCAGTGATAAGGAAACTTCCCATGGGATGACAGCATTAATCCACTCATGAGGGTGGAGACCTCATGCTCTAGTTCGCTCTTACAGGCCCCACGTGACAGTGCTGTTACAATGGCAATTAAACATCAAAAGGAGATGTGGAGCCACAGCACTCCCCTTTGAAACAGGTCTTCTTACAGAAGAGAGAGATTAAATACAGAGATTAATACAGAGAGATTAAATAAATCACCATCAATATTTGTCTGCACAGAATAGAGTTCAGGAAAAAGTAATTTCTACTTTAGTTTTCCACTCAGGAAAAAAAAAAAAAAAACCTCTATCACTAAAGTTAAGATGCTTTAAAAATAGAGCATTCTAGAAAGAACTTTAGAGAGCATAGTTTTACCTTTTTCTATAAATGAAGAAGCAAAAGTTCTAAGAGGGCAAGGACCGACTGACTCCCCAGGGTTGGGCTAGAATAGTGGCCTCCTGAAAGCTAAATTAAGACTCTCAGGCTTAATGTTGAAATGCAGGAGCCATGCTGATTTATCAGCTTTTGTTTATTTTTATTCCATCCCTCTGAACTTGTTCCTCACACAGTAACAAAGACACAGCAAAGCTAAATGAGGTAGGAATATCGCAAGAGAAATCTATGATTAGATACATTTTTACAGACAAAAGCTTCATACACACATCTCTTCTGAACCATAGAACATATATTCCAAGAAACATTAATATTTTTAATCTTTTACAGCATTTTTCCATACCAAGCTTTGTGATTTCTAATAAAACCTGTGATTGCATCAGGTGTGTTTTCTGTTTTCTTGAGGGCCACTCAATTACTGGATTTAGGTTTCTCTAGTTTCTTTTTAATTATTAAGTACAAAATTATATTTAATGTGCAAATAAAAGACTAATTAAAATTAGTGATTTTAATTCAAATAATGCTAAGATATTTCTTTAGCTCTTTTTCAAATAGTTACATGGAAGACCAGGAAACTAGGTCTTGACACATTTCTCTGACTTCACACAATCACACAGCATGCGTCTAGGCGAAGAACCTCCTTGTGACAGCTAAATGCCAAAGTTGTGTTTTTGAAAATATAAAACCATTATTATTTTATTCTTTATTCCCCTCTATACCATTATATCTTCTACTTCTTCTGCCCAATTTATAAGACTCCAGGCTTGGAAGACAGTACAACAAAAACTGGCCTGAACTAGCATTGATTTACATTATCCATATTTTATAAAGCAAAAATTAGCAACACTATTGTGTATTGAATGCAGGGGAAAAAAGCAATGAATAAACAGATGTGAGTTTTTTTTTTAATCCATGGCCATCTCTAATATTATTCGGCATAGATTTTTTTTTTTTTTTTTTCAGGTGAAGGCTAAAAGCACCAACTGAGGAGAAAAGATTTTCAGTGTCAGTGAAGTTAAAGCTTGTCAGCGGCAGTTCTTCTGTGAATATTGTCTCACATGAAAGAAAGGATGGATTGAATTCATATCTGAAACAAGACAAGATTTTCCATCTGACCTCATTATGTGTTTCTCTGGAGTGCATCCCTGGGTTTCTGCCTGAACTGAAATGTGTTGTGGGGAAACTAAATATAAAACAGCTCCGAACTGCCATGGCTGATGTATCTTAATAAGATGGAGTATTTATTGTTTTGCCACAAAATGTCTTAAGTCTAATAGTCATTATGAGGTGTGGACCCCTTTGTTAAAGCAAGGCCCTTAAATGAAGTCATGTTCTAATGAAAGGGTTTATGTGGCCCGGCTGGAAGCAAGGATGAAGTAGCATTGTTGTATATCACTGAGATTTATAGTGAGAAATATTTATGAAAAAATTTTGAGAAACTCAACCATTGTATTCCTATAAATAATTAAACATACAAATTATTGTTGTTACAATAGAGCTAGTTCCTATTCTGTGAGCATTGGTGAGTGATTAAAAGATTTATCACCTAAAGGGATTTATATTATTTTTCCTTATTTCTGATCATTCTAAAAATTATTCATAGTTTAGAAATCAAAGAAAAATTTTCCCTTAGATTACCCTTATGCCACAAAGAGATTTCTTAAAATCTATCATAGCTTAAAGAAAGGCCCCCTGGCTTTCGGTTTTATTTGTACAAAGGTTTACAGGTATATATGCATATATGTATTTGCATATATCATACTAATAGATGAAGAACCATGCCTGTGTTTATACTACTACATGTCCGTATGTGTTTGCATACATATAAATGCATACTTTATATTATTTTTTTAAATATAGTCAATGTAGGGAAAATATTGGTTAGGACTCCAAAATCTACCACCATTAAAATATGTTTCATTAACCTTTGAGCTGTTCCATAATTTAAATTAATTATATTTATACTTATGAATAAATCTCTAGCAGAAAACTATTCAGAAATATTATTAAAGATATCTCTTTCTCTGCATATAAACATGTAGATATAATGTAGATGTAGCAAGATACCTTATTTTGGTGAAATTGATGTCAATTTTCTTTATTTATTTATACATAATAATTTGGCATACACTTTAGATTTTCAGTTGCTATAGCAACACATTGTTAAACCAAGGATTCTGTGTTCATACATTTTATCAAACAGTAAGTTTCAAACTATAGGATTTGGAAATAGTCCAAGTCAAACAAGTTTTCAAAATTAAATGGAATTATTTGATCAATATGTTCAGTATGAACTCTAAAATTTTCTGAAATGTGATGAATTCTTTTTATTTAACAACTGAGGAGAATTAATCTTTCATAAATTGAAAGGCTATGTGATCAGTGACACTTTCACTTAATACAGAAATGGCTTTATTATTGGAGAATCAAACATTTATGTGGTGTGTGCTGCATTCTCAGCAGCCTGCCTAATTCTGGGGGTGCAGACAGTAAGAGGTCCCTACATTCAGGAGCCATCCACCAACTGTGAAGCTAACTGTCTGGTGTGGAACTGATGTAAAAAACAAAACAAATTCAAAACTTATATATATGATAGTATAACTTCTAGGAGGTAGATCATAATGTCCCCACTTTTGAAGTGTAGTGACTCATTATCAAATATAAGGATAGGAAAGGAGTTCCTTCTTGGTGGAGAAACCTGACAAACACCACCTTGACGAAGTGACGAAGATTAACATTAGCAGTGACGTTATGAGGCTGTTGTTTCTTATGATATGAAGCGATAAAAGGATTTTCAACTCTTTGGTGGTCGTTCCAAAAGTATACAAATACTGACAACTAAGTTTGTGAACTTGCCACTGTGCTCTTACGTTGTCAGCACTGTGCAGACCACTCCGTAAGGTCTCATAACCTTGGTGTGCCTGTTCTGAGGTGTGGCGGTGTCACGCTGAGTGACGTTCATTTTGTGTGTTTTTGTGTGTCATCATGAAAATGTTGGAGCTTGAATCAGACCAATGAGCAAGTATTAAATTTCTTGTTAACTGTGGCAAAAGTGGAAGTGAAATCAGGGATATGTTGGTCCAAGTTTATGGGGATAATGCCATGAAGGAAATGGCAGTATACAAGTGGACTAAATCTTTTTCTGAGGGGAGAGAAAGTGTCACTGATAAAGAGAGGTCAGGGCAGCCGGTAATGAGCACAACTGACAGAAACATGGCAAAACTTCATCAAACTGTGTCAAATTTGTCAGCTGACTGTGAGAAGCACTGCAGACCAACCAAATATTGGTAAAGAAACAGGGAAATCTTAACTGAAAATCCTGGCATGAGAAAAGTGTGTGCAAAAATGGTTCTGAAGGAGCTTACCACTGCACGAAAGAAAAGAAGAGTCGCAGTTGCCGAGACTTTTTGGTGAGGCAAGAAGACATTTTGGGCCTTGTGATCACTGGTGATTAAACATGGCTATACTAATGCATCAAAATTCTTCAGTTAGCTAGACTTTGGTTTGAAAAATTTAAAAAGTTGAGTTTTCAAACTACCATCCCAATCATTCCCGATTCCTAAGCACCCTGGTTACTTTTGTTTACCCTCATTACCTAGAAAACTCCCTGAGACTATCCTTTCATCATCTCCTTCCATAGCCAGTCATTTCAACAATGAAACTGGACGTGTTCTGATGCCAATCACACTCTACTACATCCCATGCCAAGCCCAGTCTCCAGTGTTACCCATTATCAATTACATCTTTCTAGGAAAAAAGGAAAATAATGCAAGGGTTTGGATTTGTGCAAACCCATGCTTTCACATGCCATTTGGCCTCTTACCTGCCACTCACGTTTTAAAAACGTACTTTGAATTGACTCTTTTTATATTATCCATAGGATCGTTCCAAGCCTTCTTCATTCTCAAAGATCAGGTTTCATTCCAAACGTTTAGATCTGGATCTTGTGTTCTGCTTCCTAAGATGGAGATTTCTGAACTCAAAGAATTTTTCTCTCCTAACACTTTCTCAAACCCACTTACATTTCCTTCAGAACCGTGCACTTGCCCACTAAAGCCTGAGTGGACATCACTACCTTCCCTGGACTGAAGTTGTGTTCCGGAAGGTCAACAGTGGCCAATCCCCAATGACAATGACATTTTATTTATTCTTTTCATCATCTGACACATAGTTGCTTTTAGAAATATTTTTGGACTTCTTCAATTTCAGATTGTTTCAGGAGGCTTTCTGAACTTCTGTCTAGTTCTTTGTATCTGCCTTGGTAGCATTTGAAAAAAATACTATAAAGTAATTTGCAAAACTTGTATTTGATCTCGGGAGCCTAACTGCCTGGTTTTAAATCTTAGCTCTACAATTTTTAGCTTTGATTTTGATAAAGTTTTACTTTATGTGCTTTGATATTTTAATCTATGAAATAGTGATAATGATTACTTCTATATCACACAGCTTTTTTATGAATTAAATGAGTTAACATATGGAAAATGACTAGAACTATTCCCCACAGACCACAGTGCTAGATAAATGGCAGTCAGAGGGGTGCCCCGGCTGCGGTCTTTCTTCTGGATAGCTTGGGTGACCTAATTTAGTCTCCATGTGGGCGTGTAGGTATTTCACACTTCTCTTTCTGCATTTCTAACTCAGTGTCTTAACATCACCATTGTTGACATTTGTGGCTGGACAGTCCTGTGTTGTGAGGAGCTGTTCTGTGCATTACAGGATATTTAACAATATTGCTTGTCTTTGCCCAGTAGATGCCAGCAGCAATCCTCACTGCAAAACAAAAACAAACAAACAAACAAACAAAACAGTCTGCAGATTCTGCCGAATATCCCCCTGGGGAGGGGGGGGGAATCGCCCCTAGTTGAGAACCACAGTTCTAATCCCCTTCTGTCTAGAGGTCTGTTCCTATGAATGTCACTTTGGTGCCTCAACATACGGCTAATGGTAAATTTACTATAGTCTACCTAAACCAAATTTACATTCTATTTTATGTGTTTATCTAAGTAACCACAATGAAAAAACATGATTATCTTGACCTTTCTCTCTCTTGCTTTATCCAGTCAATCTAACAGATTGTGTAGAATACACAATCTGAATTTTCTTACCATTTACCCCTTGTATATTCTCACTGACACCCACAATCAGTCCCTCATTCTTTCAACAGAGTTTTGGTGACATCCAGTCAGGGATAGACATTCTCCAAAGACAAGACAAAGACCCAGGCATTGTGACCCTTACATTCTAGTGGGAGAAATAAGTAAACAGCAACTAAACACATTAATAAACAATATGGTTTTGAGAAGTGATGTGCACATGAAGGAAACAAAGCAGGGTGAGGGGAGAGAAGATGAATAAAAGATGTTATCTTAATTCAAGTATTAGTAAAGACATCTTGAAGAAAGTGACATTTCAGCTTCTTCCCAGGAAGAGTGTAATCACACAAAGATCTGGGTATGGCAGCAGCAAAAATAAAAGCTTTGAGATGGTAGCAAACTTGGCACTTACATGAAAGAGAAGTGAGGTCACGGTGTCAAAGGTTATGCAATGTGTCAATCTGTGGCCTGCCTAGTTTTATAGGGAGAGACGGGAATCAGATCTACCATAAACACACAAACAAAAATTCCCGGTATCGCCGGAGATGGAAAAGAGCATGAGCTGCATCTAAAATGGTGAAATGTTAGTAAGTCACTTGATTTCTTTCACTTTTATATTTTTATTTACAATACCTGACTTTTAGCTGACTATACAACTTGATTATTTATTGTGTTGGGATTGCGTATAAACTATGAATTTTAACCAAATGTACTAGTGCATTATTAAAAAATAACCATTTATAAAAGTTACACTTAAATTCTAGATTTGAGGAAGCCAATGTTCATGTTAACTTTGTTCAATTGAGTCAATTTTATACGTAAACATACATCTCAAGATACTTCAAATGTGTTTGAAAGACGTGTTTTTATATGATTGTGACAGCACTGGAATTCTTCATGAAAAACATGTGAGTTTTAGTCTAATGCTTTCAAAATTAGCTTAAAAAATTCTAACTAGGAGACCACAGAAATAATTTCAACATTAAGAATTACACATGACATTTACATTCTCTAAATAATTTAATATGTAACATACATTTCAAAATTAACATAGTCCAAAAAATTAACTCCCTATGTTAGCAATACCCAAAACAACAACATTAAGGATGTGTCAATGTTTTCCCTCAAATATTATTTTATTGCCCCTCCAAATTCTCCTTGCTCCTGGTTCAAGAGTTATTACCCAAATGTTAGAACTGCCTCTAGGCAAAAACTTCATTTAATCTTATGTATGTGTGTGTGTGTGTGTTGTAGTTGTTGTTACCTTTGATTTTCAGAGTGGGAACATATTTGAGGGTGTGTGTACTCAGTTTCTGAACATCCAGGTGTGGATGTAGGGTAGAGTGGTAGCCCTAATGCAGAGATCTCTTGCTTTTGTATACTCAAGTCAAGCCCTTAACCCTATTCTAACATATAGATTTTTTATTTACAGATACTCTCATTAGCCCTTGTGCTGTGGAGACAGGTAACTTCTTTGCTTCTATTAGTCCCCACCAGATTAAATTACTTGTATTGGGGCTCTATCATACCTCCGGTCGGGCTAGTGCTGTGTAGCAAAACAACATTGGTAGGGAGTGAATTGTTATCAAGAGAAAGTTTACTTTCAGTGTTAAGAATTAATTTAGCCGAATTGGTACGTTGAAAGTGGTAAACACAATCCCCTCACTGTTGTTTGTCAGAGTGTGTTATATCACCCTGGATTGCTTTGTCAATAATCTGCCTGGCCTGCAAGCTAAAAATCTAAGATTGCTCGAATGACTGACAGGCTGGAGATAGCTGATAATTCTAAGGAATTGGAGGTGTAAAATCTTTAAGGACCATGTCTACAGTATAAATGCCAGGGTATCTCCACATCACTCTGTACTTACAAAGGCAACAGCATTGTTAATGGCAGCCTGTCTGTCCATCAAGTTTGCTACTGGCGGATTTATCCCTCTTTCTCTCCTTATCTTTCTTTGCTGTGTTTATTTCTAAACCAGCTGCAGAATAAATTGCCTCTTGTCTTCACCTCCTACACTGAGTACAATGATATGTTCTGTAAAGCTGAAAATCATGGTGTTTTTCAAGCACTCTTTTTTCAGAACACTGACTTCTAATTTTGTTTGTTTATGAATATGTATTTTTTTTTTTTTTTTGCTTGTGGGGCCTTTTAGGAGAACTCTAAAAATGACTCTTATTTATTTGGCAAGTGCCCAGATCTAGATAAAGATGTGTGTGTGTGTGTGTGTGTGTGTGTGTGTGTGTGAATGAGACTTCATAGAGAAGAAATAAGTAGAATTAATTAAGATAGTCATTTTGTTATTGTTTTAAATAATTAATTTGATCTGTTTATTTAAATAGTTAAAACCAAAATACAACCAAACAATTTCAGACAAATATTTATATTTAAAAGACTTTTAGAATTAGGTAGCTTAAAGTATCTCTCTTGTATGAACATCTGCCCAATTACACTTTTCTTATTTATGACTAGTAAGAAAAATAATAATTTTTGGCCGGTGCAGATTTAAATATAAAGGTTAGAGTTATGAAAAACATCCAAGTTCTACAGAAACCCAAATCCTCCCACCTCACTGATGGGTGTTCAGTTTAAGATAACCACTTTGGAAACTCTTGGCTAAACCTATTCAAGATGATTATACACTTGCTTTATTAATTAATGACCCCTCTATACAAGACTTACAGGTATATATTCTCTAAAAGACATGAAAGAAAATAACTACCTTTAAAGTACAAAAATATGCATAAAATGTCAACATTTGCATTTATGAGCACTATTTCAATTTTCTTTTTAATTTTTAAATTAAATATTATTTTTTTCAACACCAGAATTCCCTTTAATAAAACACGGAAGGTTGTACGACTGAGGTTTTTCTTCCCAGCTTTCCTGGCACCAGAAGATGTAGGGAGTTGGAGATCCTGGTTCCCCACACCCAATTAACCCAGTTTGATGATCTAGCTGAGCTCAAAGTTCAACCGAGGCACAGCAGAGGCAGAAAGCAATAGAGAGTGGAAAAGGAAAACAAAACTGGAGAGCACAGATGGTGTGAGAGAAAGCAAAGTAACCTACACAAATTTCAAGGTAACAAAGAGGGATCTTATTCAAGAAGAACGAAGAGAATGTTTAGAACACTTCGATGAGACTTGGAAGTGGGTCCCTCACCTTTCACAGAGAAGAGAAGGTGAGAGACCCACAAGCACTATTTTTAATAAAGATAAAGAGCGAAGCACTTTTCCTCCGCATCAGTGCTGGGAGGAGGTGCTGTTACAGATGCTGTTACACATTCACCCAGTGGAGAAGCACTCTGCACTGAGGGTGAAGAAGCCGCAGCTGGCCGTGACACCCAGGCACATCCCACAGACACGATGTTGAGCCAATGAAGCCAGAATATACACGGATAATTCTCTTTACATAGACTCCAAATCCCCCCATAACCAGCCAGGAGGAATGTGACACTGGGGTATGAGTCGGGCATGAGGAGACCCCTGGGACTCAGTTTAATGTTCTGTTTCTTCACTGGGTGCTGGTTAAAAGTTGAGTTTGTTTGCTGGGTTGAAATGAATCAGGATGGATATGCAAACTTTTCTTCATCTACATTAACACTTCAAATAGTTCAGCATTTAAAAAATGTCCAAGTTTTCAAGTATTGTTTGCAATTTTATCCTAAATTATAATTATCAGGTCTCTTCTATATTCTTTCTAGAGGGTATTTCTTGGTTATTTGCAGAGGAAGAAAGAAGTAAAAAGAAAAGGAAAGAAGCCTTAAATAAATACAATAACCCGTGAAATTTCAGATATGAAATTGCTGTGAGTAATGGGGTTTTCTGAATTAAACCATGGATATCTCAGCAAACACACCACCCACTCATGTGTGTATATTGACATGAGCACTATGGCTGTCTACACTGGGAACTAATGAAGACAAATAGTTATCAATCATTTTGTAGCACAAGTGTTCTTGAATGTGGCTAAGTATTTGAATAGAATTAATGATTGATTTTTTATTTGGACTGGATATTATCTGTACTATCGGAAATAGCATTCATTCATTTACAAAATATCTTGAGCACATGTGCATCTGAGTTGAGCATTGTGCTAGAGCCAAGTTCCACGTAGTTGAACATGAAAGATGCAGAGTCCTCGTCTTTGTGTGGAACACAGTGACCTTTTTTCTCCAAGAGACCTGTGAACTGTTTATTGCCAGTCAGTATTTTAAATGCTATCTCAAACATGTTCTATTGATTGCAGTACCTGACTCAAGAAGTTGACCAATGGTTTACTTTCTCTCTTAAAGCATGACACTTAAAAGGCATACTTGGTTATGATGTATTTTAAATTAACCACCTTTCTTCCTTTGGGGCTCCTGACTTGATCCCATTACCTTCCATCTTTCTTGCCCTTCTCTCTTCAATGATGACATTAAAAAATAGCAAAGAATACATTTGCTAATTTTAATTCATTTTATATCTGTGACAGTAATTAAACAGGCAAATTCATTACTATCATTACCATTACAATTTTCTCATTACCATTGCTTTGGTATAAAATGAACAGTTAGAATAAAAATCTATTATCAAAATTATCTTGTGTGTAAAAATGATTTTATTCCTCAGGATGATGGCAACTTAAACTGTCAGAAGAGCTGAAGGATGCAGTTTGTAGACTTCAAAATTTGATTTGATGAATGTGGATGATGAATGTGTTTTTGTTATAAAAACAAACCAGTATTATTTTAAATCCCTACTATTTTAAAAGTTTTAATACATATTTTTTGAAAGTGGAAATGATTTAAGAATATTAACTCTTTCTAGTTTGTCTTAAGCAAACTTCTTTTTTTAGTTAAGCTGTATTTAAAACAAGGCAAAGTTAGATTCGTCTGACTCTTTCTAATATTACAAACTTATTCTGCCTCAACATTAAACAAGCTATATTTATTATATTTAATACACTTTAATCTCTTAAATATTGTCTACCTGTTTCTCATCTTAAACATCTAGAATGTTTGGACTATACAACTTTAAGCATCCAAATATTAGGAATGTGAAGATTTTAGCTCCCATTCATATATCTGTTGTTATATAATCGGATCTGAAGCAAACCTTTTATTGACAATAATTTACTCACTTTTCTCTGAATTACTTAACAAATTATGTTGCACCAGGATCTGTCTACACACTGAACACAATAAGGACAATGATTTTTTTTTTTTTTTTTTTTCTCTCCTGGGCTTTTAGCAAATTGAAGAATCTCTTGGGAATCTACCATCACCACAAGTGTGACAGTCATAATGACTTCAAAGCAGTGGCCAGGAAGACACAACTTGCTGATTGCTGGTGGTGTTCTAACTGAAACCAGTTTCATACCTCTCATATTTCCTATGAATGCAAGCCGATAATAGTGAGTAATAATTAGGATTATTAAAGGATGTGAAGAGGCCTTCTATGCAAAGGAGAGATCTGTCCAAGAACTTTGATTAGACCAATTTGACAAAAAAAAGCAGAGCTTGTTTGAAAGAGAGTGAGAGAAAAAGGACAGGTTAAGAAGGGACATTGTGCTAGAGTACAAAAGTTTGGCCAGAAAGTACTGAAAATATTTCAGCATAAAGGTGTCTGAAGATTGTCCTTTCAGATGTTCATCTAAAGGCATTCTGCAAGAACTAGTGAGGAAAGACAGAGCACTCAGGGTTGGCACCTGTGGCTCAGTGGGTGGGCACTGGCCACATATACCGAGGGTGGTGGGTTCAAACCAGGACACTGCCAAACTGCAACAAACAAATAGCTGGAGTTGTGGCAGCGCCTGTAATCCCAGCTATTTGGGAGGATGAGGCAAGAGAATCACCTAAGCCCAAGAGCTGGTGATGCCATGGCACTCTACCCAGGAGGACCAAGTGAGACTCTTTGTCTCTAAATTTAAAAAAAAAAAAAAGGAGGACTCATAAGTAGCAACTTCTCAGGTCCAACCACACTGCCATCTGTGTTAGTCATCAGGAAGAACAGAGAGAAGACAAGACTGTATGAGTAAAGCAAGACTAAATCTTGTTGACTTGTTCATGTCAGGAACAAAGTTTTATAAATGTTCATTACAAGCACTAGGCAAAGCATTGTACCTCGTTTGGTCTATCACAGAAAATACTTCACAATATCTGAGAAATATTAAACCTTTTACACTCAAATTGAGATTTTGCCACTCTACTATGTTTATGATGTATAATGCACAAAATTTTAACTATATATAATTGTAAACAATTTTGTGATGGATGACTACATTTTGTGATGGATGACTGTAAACAAATATAGCCGAATCTTCCCTATAAGGAATAACATTGCAAGCCGGGTGTGGTGGGCACCTGTAGTCCCGGCTGCTCGGGAGGCTCAGCCAAGAGAATCGTGTAAGCCCAAGAGCTGGAGGTTTCTGTGAGCAGTGTGACGTCATGGCACTCTACCTGAGGGCAGTACAGTAAGACTCTGTCTCTACAAAAAAAAAAAAAAAAAAAAAAATAGCATTGCAGGGACCTTGAACATACTTGCCTCATTAAGCCTAATTTCTTCATTTGTAAATTGATGACGATAATGGTATTTATTTTCAGGACTGGGTCAATTATTTTTGCTCTGCAGCTATGAAAGTTAACTGGATTTTCAACCATGGCACTTGGCAATTTGCTTTCCCAGATCACTGTCTTCCACGTAGTAGGGGCTGTTGCTTTCACCAATTGTTTCTCTTCTACAAATACAGAACATCATACTTCTATCCTCCAATAGCAGATAACTCACTGCTTTTTCAATTTCTAATAACAGCTTCCTTTTTCCTTTCCAGCCTCTACTCCTACCATATTCCAAAGTCAATATTACATGATTTAATTTTTTAAGGGAGCATCCATTCCTGTATATATTGCTACACTAGTTTTTTTTCTCTGAGTTACAAATAACTTCAAAACTTAATGACTTTAAACATCATGTATTTATTAATTATAACAATTCTGTAGATTTGCCTCGCCCTAATTCTCCTAGTCCTGCCTGGCACTCATGCAGCTACTGTCAAACTGAGACTGAGCTGGGGACACAGCTGGAGGCCAGAGCCTCACTCTTCTTGGGGTCTCTCATCCTCAAGGAGGCTAGACCAAACTCCTGCACCGTGTGATGACAGCAACATTCTAGGAGGGCAAGAGCCAATGCCCAAGTTTTTGCACAGCCTCTATTTTCAGCATGGATGCTGATGTTATATGTTTAAGTAAATTACATCGGCAAAGCGAGAGAGAGATGTAGTTTACTGGGGGTCGTTACTGTAACAGAATTCCACAGGGGCCTGCTGTGTGGGTTAAAAGGAATGGTGCCCAGAAAGGTGATAGCTTAGGCCTTACACACAGCAGGTGCACTGTAAATGTAGGCTACAATTAAAAAACAGTGATGGCACCCAGGGTTATATATTTATGTATCTGTCAGTCTCATTGAGGAATGATTTTACTTAATGTAGACTAGTTTTACACATGTCTCCATGGATTTTTTACCCAACACCTACCTTGATTCAAGATTCGGTACTTGAGCACAGACACCTCCTAAAGCAATTCCAGTTTCAAAATCTATTAACAAAATAAATCGTTAGCTGAAGATTCATGAGGCAATAGGTTAAAAAAATTGTACTGTATACCACATAACAGAAACTTAATAAGATTCTCTGTTAGAATTTCTTATTTTTCCCCAAATTGCTCTGTCATATCATCAACTTTACCATCTCTCTTATTAGCCTCTGTACTTCCTTCACTTGCTTAAACAGTTCTGTTTTCATTCCCACCAACTGCCCATTGGTCAGGTAACAATGAGGAGCCTTAATTAAAATCACATCCTTGTCTTCTGAGATACGGCCAACCTCATCTCTCCAACCAATTCCGAGGAGATAGGGAGTAGTCCCAAGTTTCAGGTTGTACATTTTTTGTTTGTTTAAATCAAATTTAAACAAAGAAAGATTAAGAGCTAAACTGTCTAATATAATACTGGTTAAGGGTTAGGAATACAGAGAAGAGCAAGATGATTTCATTGAATTTACTAGTTTTCCTGTGTGACTCTTCCCACTTCTTCAGGAGCACAGAGCAGGGAGCACCAGCGAATGTCAGCTACAAGCAGCAGAGACCCCAGAGCAGGTGCACTTGTGTCATACGCAGTGCTTTGCTTGAAACTCACTACTTATTAGAGTGTTTTCTTTTGTGTCTTGCTTTCCCGCTCTTTGGGACTTGAAATGATTGCCTCTGCCGTCTCCTAACTGTGGGCCCCTGACATAGAATCAGGCTCGCAGTATCCCCTTCAACACTTGCTATTACCGGCTCCTTCAAATACACCATTTATCTTGATAGCAAGTAAACTTGTCTGGGGTAATATTCCTTGTGGAACCATAGTTTGTCTTCTGGATTATCTGAAAGATCAAATTTTAAGTTCTCCTTTGATACTAAACATTGGTCTTTTCCCCCTACAAGCAAGCTTTAAAGTATGCCTTTTCATTTCAGGGAGAAAACACCTCAGAGTGATGATAATAATCAGCATTTAAGTTTATGTGCAAAAGATGCTTTGAAAATTCTTATTTTTTCATATATGTCTGATATAAAAAATAACATTCAAAAAATGCCATAAAAATGGTTTCCATAATTCTTCTGAGTGAGAAAGACATTGGCTGTTAGAATAAATCCTCTGTTAACCAAACTCCTCCTTTCTTGTTATCACTTCAAGGAAAAATAACAATAAAAAACTTTAAAGAAAGTTTTACCAGATGAGCAGGTTGTTTTGTTTTTGTGTGTGTGAAACATTATGACTTCAAGAAGAGTAGCAACCATCAACCAGTTTGAGGAAGGAAAGTTTTGAACACGTCAGTATACCTGGGGTAGCTGCATTCCAGACATAAGGTGGATTTAAACTGACACAGAGATGTTATTAATAAGATTCCTCCTTATTGAAGACATTCAATAGCTAGATTGTCTACATAGAAAGATTATCTTTTGAAGGACATGAACCCCACATGTGGACCAGATGAAATGGCAAGGCAGAGTAATGAAATATAGAAGCAACCGAGAACAATTTGCCAAGGGAGATCCAAATAGTATATTTCCTCTGTATTCATAACTTTGCACGTCTGTGGTGCTTTTTGTGGTACTTAAAATAACTTATTTGTATTCAGATTGTAATTAACCTGTTTACTCATATATAAGACTTCAGCCTTATTTGTTTATTTTCTGAAAATAATTATTCCCTTCCCTCCCAGTTGCCAGGTAAAAGATACATACTTATAAACATGATAGATCATATACTGTGAAATATGGAAAATTATATAATTTTCCTTGTTTTCTAATGGAGTTTCACATGTAACAAAATAATTCTTAATCACTAAAGTAATTGGGGTAATTATCAAATTTCCATGAAAAATTAAAAACAAAGTTAAAGGACTGATTTCTTAAATATCCAAAGTAATTATAACAATGTATGATGTTTATTAGTTTGATGTTCATTAAATTATTTTGGACATTTTAATGATGCTGATTAATTTTTAGGATTTGGTTAACATCACATGCAAAGTTCAAAAATAGTGAAAAAAAGAGGAAAATGTAATTAATTAAAATCACCTAGTGATATCTCTTATCATTTTAAAATATTTCCTTCCAATAATTTTTTTCCAAGTGGAGAAGTATGCCATTATAGTGTTTATTTTAAAAATTGCTATCATGTTATAACTATACACATGTTAATGTATCTAGCTTTTATCACTTAACATGCTTTTAAAGTATTTTATAATTTTTTTCCTATTTATTGAATTTATACCAGTTTTTATGCCACTTAGCAATGTATAGTAGTACATTTAAGCACCTGCACCATAAAAAAGTAAAATTGTTATCTATATATTGTATTTTCATTTTTCAACTGAGTTTCAGTTTTTATGCCCCTTCATGACTTTTTTTATCTTTTGACAATAATTATTGTTCATTTTACTAATTGGTGGTTAATAATTGCTGTTACGTGACTAAGAGGAGTCCTTCATGTATTATAAATTGTAATTTTCTCGTGATATTTCTTAGAATTTTTTTATTTTTAATTTTTAACTTTTTAATGTAAACTGATTGTAGTGGTTTATTATTGTTATTTTAGAGAGCTGTAAATATTTTCTAAGAATTCCTGTCTGAGAAGATTCTGGGTTTATATTGTGCATAAAAGAAATTTGCATAAATAGGGAAGGTAGAAGTGAAGTACCAGTTCTGTTTTTTTATGCTGGAAAGATGAGCGTGGAGGGGCGTGCACTGCAGCAGATCACACTAGTGACCCATCTGTCATCTCAATTTCATCAGGAAGCCTCTTTCGAGCATTTTAAGTCCTGGACCAAGTGAGTGTCCAAGGCTACAGTGAAGGGTTCCCCACATGCTGCTCCTGCAATAGTGGGAGGCAATTCCAATCCTGACAATGAGGCCTCACCCTGGGTATGGAACATGCTTAGTTCTCCTCTCTGACCGCTGTCTGGCTGGTAGTTGACGCTACATTCTCAACACCAGATGCAGAGACAGCAGCATTGCAGACACACCTGTTACAATGCCCGTAATTGTGTGAGGTCCAGTCTCTTATTTTGTATCGCTCATGTTCTGCTTCTTCACACAATCCCTGACTGACACGGAAACTACTGATAGAAGGAGCTCTAGAGGCTGAGGTGGGTGGGTGGCCTGAGTTCACAGGTTCAAGAACAGCCTAAGCAAGAGAAATACCCCAGCTCTGAAAATAGCTGGACCTTGTGGGGGTGCCTGTAGTCCCAGGTACTCAGGAGGCTGAGGCAAGAGAATCACTTGAACACAAGAGTTTGAGGTTGCTGTGAGCTGTGACAGCACAGCACCCTACTGAGGTGACAGAGTAGGACTCTGTCTCAAAAAAAAAAAAAAAAAAAGAAGAAGAAGAAGAAGAAGGTCTCTAGATCATGACAACTAGACATGGTAGCTACTGAGCACTTAAAGTGTGATCACCTAAGACTAAGATTTGCTGTATCTATAAAAAGATTTCAATGACCATAAGAAAAAATGAAACCATCTCATTAATGCTTTTATATCAACTACATATTAAAATAATAATATTTCATATTAATTTCACAAATTTTCACATTATTAATGTGGCTACTAGATATTTTGACAACACATGGGTGGCTTGATTTGGAGCTCAACTTATATTTTCATTAGAGAGTAATGTTCCAGAGGAATAGAACCTCAGAAATGAGTTATTATATGGAATTCGTCTCTGATCTGATTATAATATAATGATAATAATGACTTTCTTCAATTTGTAAAGGAAACGCTCATAGTCCATGGAAAGCAGTGGGAAATAAGATAGTTAATAATCACCTATAGACACCAGTTATAGGCCACCAACAGAAGGCAAAGCTTTGGATGACCAAAACTTTAGTTGTGGTATAGAATATTATAGTGAAATTAAGGCATATGTTAAAAATGATTGGTTTTGTCTAAGTGAGCTGGAGAATTTACAGAAGGAAAATGTTAATGTAAGCCTTGAAATTCTCAGATCAAGATATGTATTCTAGTTTTCAATATTGTTAGAATTTGTATATCCATTTCTTTGTGATCCCTTTCATTGAGTATGCCACTAAATTTTCTTTAGCTGAATCTGGGATATAACTAAAATTTTTAAGCTTGTTAGTTTCATTTGTGTTCACACAAAACAATATAATTGTATTCAACTGAAGTTTTTTCCGTTTTTTCTGAGAAGTTTATTGTCATGTATCTGTACCTGATAAACATATTTAACTATAATATAGATGAAATAATACTCTCAAAAGCAAAATAAATGCTCAGAAAACTCAAAAATGGTAGTCAAATTTACTAGTTTTTGAGGAATACACATATGACATACATTTTCTTGAGATTGAGGCATATAAGCTTCCTGAAACTTTTTCTATCATCTTATCATACATTTACATGAAGCTATCTATATAAATGGCTTCTGGTGACAACATGCATTTCCAACGGATAAAATAAATGATTAATTCAATAAAAGATTGAGGTTAATAATATTTTGTTTTTCAGAATAAAAGTAGGCTTTGTTTGTTTGCTGAACTTCAAAATGAAGTTTGCATTACAAAAATTTTAAATAATGTATTAAAATGAAGGAAAAGAGATCAGCAAAAGTTTCACTACATAAATATTATCACTAATAACCTTGTCCAACTATATTCTGGTTTGATACATAATTTTGTAATTAAGCCATAATATAGATATTGTCTGGTAAGTGGTAATAGGAAGCTCTGTTAAAAACATAGAACTACATTTCTCTGATGATTAGAGATGATGAGTGTTTTTTCACGTGTTTATTGGACATTCATCTGCCTTCTTCAGAGCAGGTTCTGTTCAAGTCTTTTGCCCACTTTTGAATGGGATGGTTTGCTCTTTTCTTATGATTAATTTGAGTTTTCTGTATATTCTAGTTATCAGCCCTTTTCCAGATTCATAGCATGCAAATATCTGCTCCTATTCTGAGGGCTGTCCGTGTGTGTTAGTTGTACCTGTAGCTGTGCAGAAGCTTTACAGTTTGATTGTGTTCCATTCATTTATTTTTGGTGTTGCTGTAATTGTCAAAGGGGTCTTCTTCATAAAATCTTTTCACAGTCTAATGTTGTTAAGAGCTTTTCCCACACTTTCTTCTAGAATTTTTTATTGTTTTGTATTTTAAATTTAAATCTTGTATCAGCAAGTGTCAATTTTTATAAGTGATGAGAGGTGCAGGTCCAGTTTCAGTCTTCCACCTGTGGCTCACCAGTTGTGCCAGTGCCACTTATTAAATGGGGATTCTTTTCCCCAGTTTATGCTCTGAAAAAAAAAAAAAAAAAAAAAAAAAGAATAACAATGAGACTGCAAAAATAAAAAATTTAGAAGCATGGAAGGACATACAGGATGAGTTTTTACAGAAGACAGATTTCAAAGAGTATATACAGTGTGATCATATTTTAATAGTAAACCTAAAATGACACATATTCAAGAAAACTGAAAGAATGCACATTAAAACCATGACAGTGAATTCTCTGTGAAGGGATTACAATTGATGTTTATTTTCTTCTCTCAACTATATTTTCAAATTAACTATGATAAACTTACATTATGCTTTAAAGACATAAAGTATATACTCAACTACATTATTTCAAGATTTGAAAATTTTAACCTACTGAATCAATTTCTTATCACTGGTTATTTAGATTTTATCAAAACAAAGCTGTTTTGAAGCTTGTGCTACTAGAAATTTCTAGTCTGTTCTTTGTTGCTGCGATGAGTTGGCATCCTGGTCCTTCTCTTCATTATTTTTAAGCACATTGTTACCCTGCTCACTGGCCTACTCTACCCCAATTTTTGCCATTGCCCAAGTGGTTTCAATATAACAATGTACACAAAATAAAATATTCTCATTCATTTGACCTCCTTGTTCTCACTCTCTCATCTACATGCTCGGTGATTAAGCCCTGGTTTTCTCTTTTAACTAAATAAACCATTCTCCAACAACTTTCTTTTGTTTGATATTACTTGTTCACATTCCCCTCTACTCCCCAACTCTTCTATTGACCTCTTTGGAATTTTGAGTGTAACACTCCTCAATGTTTGTCCTGTTTGTAAATATTTATTTTTGTTTCAAAAGTGTATAAGTTAATGTTTTTATCAATATCCTATATTCTCTTGCTCATATGTTTGCAACCACACATGTTTAGAAAAATCCCAACCCAGAAATAACGAAAATTATTTCCCTTACTTCTGCTTTGCAGAAAATAATATAACTGGGAAAATGCTACTACAACCATAAATTCTGTCACCAAATTTTTATAGGCCCTTCAAAACTATTTCCTTAGTCAGAGAAAGCACATTAGATAATCACTCTGTCTATCCTCCTTCTCAGCAGGCCTACTTCAGAAGAATAAAAACACAAAAATATGTCTATTCTTTAAAGCCTATACCACAAATTCCCCCAGTATTTCTTCCTGGAAAAAATATGGAGTTATTATTCACAAACATATGTGTATCATAACCCAATCTCTCAGCTCTGTTTTGGTTCCCCAAATCTACCCACTCTATATAGTCTTACTTTCTCCTGCTGTGCCTATATCATCATCAAGGGTATTCCTCTAATCTTGTCACTCTTCATTTTAAATATCTATTAGTTCCTCTGGAAACCACCCCAAAACTTAGTAGTTTAAAATAATTTCTGGAATGACAGTGTGAGGAGCTCTACTGACCCACTCCCCAATAAAACTGGTGAAAATTAAACAGGTAATACAATCAAATGAAGCTTCTAGAAAAGGTCCTAAAGACAATAGCAAATAAAAAGCATCTTTTAAAGAAAATCTACAAAAACTCAATAAGAGACACTGGAGTCTATTGTACTTGAGCTCAGACAATACAGATAGGATAAGACTTCCTCTACCTCCAGCTCCCAGACTTTCTTTCTGGGAGGATCAAAACTTCAGCATTTGTCACCCTGCTGCCAGCTGACCACCATGAGTTTAAGAGAGTGTGTTCACAGGTGGAGTCTTGTTGCTTCTGTCTACTCCCTACTTACAGAAGGTAATTTCCACCACCTAGGTTTAGTGTACTAAGATGATTTGGGCTCTGACAACTCCTTCTCCTGTTCATAAGGATTTTGTTGCATAAGAATGTGGTCCCGTAAGTACAGGAGAAACAAGCAAAAAGGACAACAGATTGTTGCCTCCCCTCCCCCAAGTGCTTCCAGAACTGGAGTGTCACTGGGGAAAAGCTTACTTTTGTCCCCAGTCATAGGTTCAGAGCTCAGTTCAAAGATTTTGCCTCCTATAAAACCAACAAGTCCTAATCAGTTCACAAACGAATTGATTTCATTTACAGCAAAGCAGGAAAAACTTGTAACTGAAAGCTACTCTCAAAATACTGGGCATTGTGTGAAAGGCAATTTGAAGCAGATTCAGGAAAAAGACAGCCAAGGAGAATCCTCCTGGGGCCAAAACAAATGTGACACACTAACCTCAAAAACTATTCCCTCAGGGGAACCAGGCAGGGTTTGATTGGATTAATTTGTAGAAGAATTTATGCCTCAGGGTATTGTTGAAAACAGCCATCAGTGGGCAACTTTGGAGTTTAATAGTTGAAAGTGGTCGTGAAAGGAAGAGAAGATCACCACTGACATCAGGCATCTGTGAGAATGCCTGAAGCCGGACCTCCCAGGGTAGTGATGTCAGAGATTTAAAACAGGATAGACTTCATGAAAACAATGCAACCAGCCGCTAACAATCAGCCAAATAGCAGAAGGACCAGTACCAAGAGTCATCACAATATAATATCTAAAAGGTTTAGTTTCAAATGAAAAATTATGAATTCTACAAAGAAACAGGAAAATACAGCTTATACACTGGGGAAAAAAACAGAAAGCCAAAAACTTTTTGGAAGAGCATATAGATATCATATTTAACAATTAAAAACTAAAAGAAAGCATAACTAAAGAAGTACAGTATGATGACAATGTCACATCAAATAGAAAATACACCAGAGATAAATTATAAAAAGAACTAAATGAAAATACTTAAGTTGAAAAGTACAATCAATGAAATCTAAAAATTCACTTGAGGAGCTCAACAATAGATTCAAGACAGTTATAAATCTAGCAAATTTACAGAGAAGTAGAGATTGTGAAAACTGAAGAACAGAAAAGATAAGAATGAAGAAAATTGACCCAAACCTCAGAGAATATGGGAAATTACTGAGCACACAAACATACATGTAATAAAAGTGTAAAAAGGAAAGGAGACAAAAAAAAAATCAAAGATATAATGAATGAAACATCTCAAATTTATTGAAAAACAATAATCTAGATATCCAGGAAGCTCAATGAACTCCATGTAGATTAAAAGCAGAGACCCACACACAGACATATCATATAAAAAATAAGAAAACTCTATAACAAGAAGTAAACTTTGAACGTAGCAAGAGAAAAATGACTTGCAAGGGAACCCCAAGAAGATTAGCACAGCTGACTTCTTGGCAGAAATAATTGAGACCAATAGCATTGGAGTGCTATATCCAAAGTGATCAAAGAAATGATGTCAGCTCAGAATCCTCTATTTAACAACACTGTTATTCAAAAAATGAAGGTGATACATGGCTAGGAGCTCTGCCTTACAAGAAATACTTAAGGAGGTTGTTCAGGCTGAAACCGAGTGACAGCAAATGGACATTTGAGTCAAACTGAAAAAACAAAGAAGAATGGTAAAAGTAAGTATGTAATTATAATAAAAGCATATTTATTTTTTTCTTTTCATAACTGATTTAAAAAGTAATAGTATAAAAAGATACAAATACAATATTGGGCTTATTGAACATAGAAATATTTCATGTACATTATGTTTGCGAAGAATAGCATAAATAAGGTGGGAGGAAACAAAGCTATACTAGTCTAAGGAACTTACTACAAATGGCAATAATAATTAAGATGGTAGTAATATTTTTTTAAAAAGTATTGTTGTGCTTGTGTCATTAATGGATGCAATGTAAATAAAAAGAATACTACAAAAGAGGAAAAATAACAGTGCTATATAGGAGGAAAAATTCCATGTACCAATAGAATTAAGCAAAATCTAAAGCTGATAAGTTGAAGTGTATGTAGTAAACACTAGAGAACTAAACACTATTTTTTGTACTAAAAATACAAAAAAAATTAAAATGCCACTTTAGAAAATATTTACTTAATGCAAAAGAAAACTTTAAGAGTAATAGAAGAACAAAAAAGTTATGTGCCATTTAGAAAACAAATAGTAAATGGACATAAATCCAATCATATCTATAACATCAAATGCAATCAAAAGGCAGAGATTTTCAAAGTGGATGAAAAAACATAAACTACATTTGTCTAAAGGAGACACACTTCAGAACAAGAAGGACAAATGGATGGAAAAATAGATGGAAAACATATTATACAAATACAAAGAGCAACCACTTATAAATGATTGAAATACAGAATTTTACCACAAGTAAAAAAATACTAGCAAATTGAATCCAGCAGCATATTAAAAGAATTATAGACCATGACTAAGTGGGATTTAGCCCGGGAATGCAAGGTTGGTCAAAATCTAGAAATAGATTAATATAATGCATCATATCAACAAAATAATAACAAAGATTACACTATCCTCTCAAAAGATGGACAAAACCCATTTGAAAAAACTCAGTACCTCTTTGTGAAAATAAAAACACTAAAGAAATAAAATAAGAAGGAAATTTCTCATGTGATAAAGAATAACTGTGAAAAATCCATAGTTACCATCATACTTACTAATGGAAAATCAGATCTTTCCACCTAAAATTAGGAACATGACAAGGATTTTTTCTTCACTACTTCTGTTTTACATTGTACTGAAATTTCTAGACAGAATATTTGGGCAAGAAAAGAAATAAAAGACATATAAATTAGAAAAAAAGAAGTGTAACTAACCTTATTCACAGATTACATGATTTTATATGCAGAAAATCCTAAGAACTTGTCTACACAACTTTTATAATTAGTAAATGATCTCAGTAAGATTTCAGGATAAATGATTATAATGCAAAAATTGATGAAATTTTTTATCTACTTGCAACCATCAATCAGAAAATACAATTTTAAAATTTCTATTTACAAAAGTATCAAGTATCAAGTTTTTTTTCCCCCTGATATTTTACTCCTACAATTCTAGGAGTAAAATATCAGGGGGAAAGACTCAAAACTTCCTCAAAGAAACGGTAGCATGACAATGCGGCACGGCCACACTGGTAGACATGTTGGTTAATGGAATGGACCTGGAAGTCCAAGAATAAAACCAGACATTCATGGCCAACTGACTTTTGACAAGGTTGTCATAAACATTCACTGGGGAAAGAACAGTCTTTAAAAATTTGTCCTGGAACAACTGGATAGACACAGGAAAAAGAATTAAGTCGGACCCTTTGTTCAAACCACATACAAAAATTAACAAATACTAAATCTATTGAATCAAAATGAATGAAATACCTAAATGTAAGAACTAGTACTATAAAATTATTAGAAGAAAACAAAGGAGTAAACCTACACGACCTTGGATTTCATAAAGGATTTTGGATATGGCACTAAAATGCTAAGCAACATAGTACAAAAAAAAAAAAAGATAAATTTTCAAAATTAAAAACTTGTTCTTCAATGGGCATTATCAAAATAATAAAAAAAAGAGATAAAATATTTGTGAATTATATAAATGATAAATATTTGCGAATTATATAAATTGTATAAATGTACAGAAATTTGTACATAAAACATCTAAAAATCTCTTAAAACTCAATGAGAAAAATAAAAATAATCCCATTTTTTAATGAGCAAAGGATTTGAATAGACATATCTCCAAAAAGGTATACAAGTGGTTAAAAAAAAATATGAAAAGATGTTCAACATCATTGGCCATCAGGAAAATTTAAATGAAAATGGTAATGAGATATCATCTCACATGTACCACGATGGTTATAATAAAAAGATAGATAATAAATATTGATGACAGCATGAAGAAATACCAACACTCACTGTCGGTAGAGACGTAAGATTCTACCTTTGCTTTGGAAAATAGCCTGATAGTTTCTCAAATGATTAAACATAGTGATACCATATGACTCTGTATTCTTAATTATGTGTATAAAAGAAATAAAAACTTATACCCAGACAAAAACTTTTACATGCATGTTTAGAGTAGCATTATTTGTAACAGTCACAAAGTGGTAAGAACTCAACAAAAAACACAAATGTCCATCTTAGACTAATAAATTATAAAAGGTTATACACACACACAGACACACACACTCAGTGACTGCTACTCAGCTATCAGAAGGAATGAAGAACTGAGCTGATACAAGTGGTGACTTTAATACAATGTAAATACTGAAAACATTAAGAAAATGAAGCCAGGCACAAAAGTCCAGGGATTATATGATTCTATAATATGAAAGTTTGGAACAGGAAAATCTATAGAGATAGACAGTAGATTAGTGGTTGCTTAGGGCCAGGAAGAGATGGGGATATGGCTAGGATAGCTAAAAGGTATGGAATCTCTTTTTTTTTTTTCTTTCTTTCTTTTTTTTTTTTTTATTATAGATAAAAATATGCACCATAGATGTGGCCCAACCCATCACCCTCCCTCCACCCAAACCTCCCCCCTCCCTTCCCCTTCCTTGGTCCTTTCCTCATAGTCGTGTGAATTTCTTTTTAGGTGATTAAAATGTTCTAAGAATTGACTATAAGTATACTCATACTG